>JBBPOS010000015.1:0-153470 GCA_038091575.1 Leccinum subgranulosum | reverse complement strand
CTCGGCACTCTCCAAAGCCCTCGCGCGCGCACACATCGACACCAAAGCGTTCAAGATGGCTCTGTACGGCTTCTTCGTGTCCGCGCCTCTCGGCCACTTCCTCGTTGGCCTCCTGCAGAAAGCCTTTGCCGGCAAGGTCGGCCTCAAGTACAGGCTGGGTCAGCTGCTCGCTAGCAACCTGCTTATCGCGCCCATCCAGACTACCGGTCAGTAATCAGCTGAGAGGTAGCGCGCGCGCACGCGTGTGTTGATGAGTCCCTTTCCATTTCCACAACAGTGTTCTTGGCATCCATGGCCGTGATCAACGGTGCCAAGTCCGTCGACGAGGTCATCCGTACCGTCAAGACGGGTTTCTTCGCGGTCATTCAAGTACGTTCTCCGTCTTCTACTCTTCTCTCATCACATTGGTCTAATTAAATCGCACAAAAGGTGAATTGGGTTGTTTCGCCCCTGTCAATGGTGATCGCGCAGCAGTTTATTCCAGTCGAAGTACGTGAGACCATGCGTGTTGGAAAGCAAACCGAAAGTAGCCTGGGCTGACTGGCATCTATTCTTAGCTCTGGGTACCCTTCTTCAACGTCATTCAATTCGCTCTTGGAGTCTGTGCCTTGTTGCTTACGTTCTCTTCTTATCTGACCCTGTTTATACCAGACGGTCTTCAACATCAAGGCAAAGAAATTGCGCCTCGCGGCCGCGAAAAAGGAGGCTGAACGGAAAGAACGTGAACGTGCGGCAGCTGCTTCTGCCGAGGAGGGGAAGGCTGAATGAGCACTGGGCGGACACGACATATTCATACCCTACTCGTTGATATACTTCATCTCTGCAATGTTTCACCATTATCCTGGCTATATGTATGTTGTGGATCATCAATTCTATCGAGAAACATCTGTTACTATCATACGCGGGTGATGGTCTGAAGGAGGTCCCTGCACATAACGATGTCTTGTGCGCCAAGGAGACTGCTCGTAGTCTGACCCAGGTTCTCCAACGATCGTTTCAACCTGCCAGCCTGTGAGTGCATATGCTCCAGGGCGGGCAACCCAGAGCTTTGTCTCCAGGGTCGTGGACTGTGTAGGGCGCAGCCCGCCTCGAATGGTAAGTCTTCCTGCATAGCGTGGTGGAAGAAGATCACTACAAAGTGGATGAGCGAGATGGGTTACGGAACTAAAAGGAAACACTTGCGATTGCTCGGATTCCTCCTCGCTCTTCGCACCAAACTTGATGACATAGCGAGATGGGTGGGTCAACGAATAATTCCTCAAGGAGAATTTTACAGGGGCAAAACAGATCCTGAGAAGAATGAGCACGCGCGACTAGGCCGTGCGATAATCAACGTACCCCAGGCTGAAATCATGCTCCACCACACCTTCATGTACCGTGATGACCAGAGGGTTCATCTCGGCATTCCATTCACTCTCACGAATCGATTGTGATATCTCCATCTTCTCGCGCTGGGTCTCTGCGTACATGATTCTCTTCACTTTCGCATTCTCTACGCTCCTGATAACCTCTTGAAGAGCAGCATGACCTGCACCGAGATTCAAGCCCGACAGTAGCGTAAAGCCTGTTCTTTGCTCAGATGGTATCTCCCACAATACTAAGAAATCCACAGTTAGGGGGTTGAAGAGCGGAAATTTTTGAGGATGAGTGACAGCCGGGATATGTGGATGTGCCCGAACTATGGTGTTGGCAGCAATTTTCCTCTTTTCGGACAGAAAAAGACTCGAGATAGCGGGGTCGTGCAACGAGATGCATGATTCATACTAGAGAACGCGTATGCATGGCGAATATATACACTGCTGAAAACAAGGCGACTCACAGTGGACATATGGCAACACGTGAGGTCCAAAGGTGGTGGATCTTCCGGGTCTATCTTGCTTCCGTTCAAAACACCGCTCAGAGTTCTTGTGACAAATGCAGTGGTGGCTTCTATACAGGCGGATGAATCTAAAGGTGATGCATTGAATGACACGCTGGTTAGTTGTGCAGGTTGCAATGGTGAACTAATCGGCACTGCTTAACCTCAGCAACAAAAAATCGTGGCAATGAACTTACGATGAGAGCGGCGTCAAGGCGTGGCTCTTCCACGTAGGGCTAATTGCAGTAACTTGCTTGACTTGCATAGTCTTTGCAGAATTATTAGACATTTCAAGGATGACGAGAAATGCACTGTCGATCGAAGGGTTCGGAGAGAATGTTGCCGATAATTCTAACGAAGGGTTGATATGGTAGGCTCTGGTTACACGCGTGCAGTGGAAGGCACAACCACCAGTCTGAGGACGGCATATACTCAGCTTGCATACCAGTGCATAAGCGAAAGACTTGCCTCTCGATACACAAAAAGTAGGCAAAGTTGTTGGGATCCGACATGGCCTGGACGCCACGTAAGGGTGACAACGGTGCTGTCACCTGATTGAAGTTCCTTATTGAGGGGGACAGCGTAGGGACTCCACATAGAGAGTTTGTTGTCTATATGTAGAGTTTCGGTAGAGCCAGTTGCTATCGATACTAGCAGCGATGAGTGAGTGGTCTGTTAATCCGTTTTAAACGGAGCTCACAAGGTTCGCACTCTGACGACTCAAGCCACATCTGATCTTCTGGACCACCAACCAACCATACCTCACCAATAGCTTTGTGCCCTGCGTTTGTCATCCAGAGCTTCATCGACTTGCGCTCACCTTCGCTGAGGACAAGCGATTCATTGGCCTCGAACGAGACAGCAAGCTCTGGACTCGCCTCCTCGACGTCAGTTCTAATTGATATATCTGGAGCGTAGGTCATAGTTTGTCTTTCTAAGGGAGTGTCTTGTAGTCGTCTGCCACGTCGTGCAAGAGATTCCCTCGTGGGAAGGAGACCAAGGAAATTGTAGGTGACGCTGGGCATGATCAACGAAGCTGCCTGCGACGCTTGCAGTGCGACTGAAACCTGGATCGAACGGAAAGAATAAGAATAAGCTCCGAAAGCGACAGGTCTGCAGGGGGCTCACCACACGGGTTGCCTTCGCACTCAGAACGACTTCCTTAACTCGTTCAACAGTGACATACTCGCTTATCCATAGGGTATCTTTATCCCTCGCTTCCACGACGAGAGATAGATCCGTGAAAGTTACTTCTGCGTCCAATGGGTTTTGCAGAGTAACGTCTACCCAAAAGGATTCTAAGGGTGCGAAGTGAATTGTCACGTTACTCAACTTGTTGGCATGAAGCCCAGCTTACCACCCACGGCAGCCCTGCCACTTTTCTCGAGAGTTTCTTTGCCACGGGTTCTCCAAAACGCGGACCATACATCCTCCCTCCTTTCCCATTCTACCTGATCTCCACTGGTGGAGTCGCGAGGTAGTCGTGCACGACAAGAGGCTGGGCACACGAAGGTTATTGGCAATTTCAAATCGTGCAAGTCGGCATCTTGATCTGAGGTTGACTTTAGATGCTACACCGGAATTAGGCACCCCAATTGTTTTCCAATGAGTGACGCACCGAGAATGCTACCCTGAAATCTTCCAGAAAGACTTTGTCTGTGTTGGCCTCGTCTCTGTTCGCGCGATAGATTTTGGCCAGTGGTGAGGAAGACGCGGACGACCAACGTAACAACCCTAGAAAGAGCTTGACAGCGCCCTTGATGTCGCCGGTGGTGTACAATAGTCTCCCTTTGAAAAAAACTATGATTAGCGTGGACAGGACCGGAAGGGAGCCGGCTACCTAGCGGATGCTCGATGCCCGACAACACTGCATCAAAACATACAAGTTCGGATGAAGCTTGCCCTTCCGAGTCCCAAAATGACGGTGACAATGACTTTTCAGGTTGGTTGCTGAAGAGTTCATGGGCTCTCCGGAGGAAGAACATCGTCAGAGGTTTCTAATGCAATCCGATGTGAACTCTTCAAGATGTGGAATCAAGAAGAGACTCACGATGCCGCATTTTTCAAGCTTATTAGCAGCGAAGAGGTACCATAGGGCGGCCCTCCGCTGTGCATGTTTCTGAGCGCTCAAAAATGCAGCGTGAGCGAGAAGTATTGCCGATGGTGGTTCCTCAGCCTTCAATGTCGCTGTCCCAATCAGTGCCGTTCTCTGAGGACGTGAGCTGACTGACAACCTACATTTCCCGCTGCCCATACTAGCCATCTTTCTCCCTCCAGCATGTCACCGAGGAAGTCATTGGTGGGAATGCCAGCTTCCCAACGAACCGCGCACTTGAGGGCTTGCACTTGCGCCTGAGGAGACATGTCTAAACCTGGTGGATATATGGTAGAAATGGTAAATGAAGCATGTGCGGCAACGGCAGGGGAGGGTGACAGGAGTAGAGATAAAATGTCCTAGGGATATTCAGTTCCGATGATGAAACAGGCGTAGTTGGCTTCCATTACCGAACCGTCCTTGTTTTCCTTTCTCAGTGATTCCCATACATTGATTGCAAGTTTATAATCACCCAGAATGGTTGCAAACTCTGCAAGGCGTCGGAGCCGGGAGGGAGGGGCATTTAAGATACTCGATGCGGACGCAGGTTGTGTCGAATCGAGAGTATGCGACCGAGAGGGGAGGGAAGAAATAGAGGAGGGGGAAGTATGGGCGGGATTCTGCGTCGGTGCCACGCTTGAGCCAAAAAATTTGCGTGTAGAAGAGAAAAGGCGTGATGGCAACCGTCTACTGGACGAATATGCTTCATTCCAGTCTAATACACATTTCTCCATCCAAGGGATGAGACTCATGACAACAAACTCTCGTGTGAAGCGTGCCAGTTGCTGGATATCTGGCTCTGATAGCTTCAAAAACCTTGGCGGAGCGGCCGAAGAGGTTACGGAATGGGGTTGCGACATTGGAGAACCATTCGGCGATATCTCCGGGGAGGATGGTGGGAGACGAGGAGGGAGGGCAGGAACTGGGACAGGAGGAGGTGGCGGAGAAGGAAGGGACAGAGGGAGGATAAACGTGTGCAGACCATGCTGTTTCTTGACTGCATTGAAGAGCGCTGTCGCTCTGATGAAGGAAGGCGTGAAGATATGGTAGGAGAGACAAAGAAAAATCACGTACTCTTCGTCAGACAGGGGAGATCCACTCGGATGTACGATAAGAGTATAGAGAAGATGTGTGGTATCGACCCACGGGGGAAATTCCATTACACGAGAATGGAGGGCTGTGATGGCCTGCAATGGATTGGGAGCTGTGGTGGACACGGCTAGAATGACTGGTAGAACGTGAGCGCGGTAGGGGACGAAGGACAATGGGACGGACTGGAGAGTGGGTGGTTCCAAGCGTCGTACTTTGAAGGCAAGTGATCGCCTTCGACACAGCGGCAAAGTTCGTCCCACCAGGGTGTGCGCGTGGTGTGGCGAGCGAGGCCTTGGTCGAGTTCGCTAAGCCAGTGGGCGCACTGCTTGGCGATGCGCTCGCCAATCCAGTCGATGGTTCTGGCAGCACGTTTCTCGTCATCCTCGAGACACGCGCGCTCAGTTTCTGCAAGATCGGAGAAGCGGAGAGAAAAGGAAGTGTGTGATACTGTGGTGAGAGAGGTCGTACGCGTGGTGACTGATTGCAGTGTTAGCAGCCGGTCAAGGTGAAGAAAAGAAAAGAATACCTTGAGGGAGGGGAGAAAAGGACTGGAGGATGTCGTTGAGGGGTGGAAGAGCAGCGTCGTCGAGGAGATGAACAAGGTCCTGGGATGGGAGAATACAGACATGCGGACTCAGCGAGGACGGCAACGCTGGACTCATCGCGACCGACGATGAGGAGGAGAACATCGTTAATTATTTATCCCACGACTCATACTAAGATACAGTAATGAAAAAATAAAAAATAAAAAAATCAGAAACCACCACCAAAGATGTCCCCAAGCAAAAGACCTCCCGCCAACCCGCCAAGCAAGCCTAGAGCAGCAGTGTTGCCTCCGCCAAAAGGTCCATTGTCATACCCGTTGTTGTAGCCGTAGCCCGGCCCAGGGTGATATGGAGCATATCCACCGTGGGCGCGCATGTACGCCTCCCGCTCCTCCAGTTGCCGCAATCTCTCTTGTCTCGCCAACTCCTGCTCTCGTGCGATCCGCTCCGAACGCAGTCGTCTCTGTATTTCGTGCTCCTCCAGTCGCCGTATCCTCTCCTGCCTCGCCAACTCCTGCTCTCGCGCCACCCGCTCTGCCCGCAGTCGCTTGTGTTCTTCGCGCTCCTCCCTTGTCCCGATTGCCTTGTCTTTCAGTTTTTCAAACACCCCCCGCTTACGCTCCGAGTGCGAGCCTTTGTTGGAGACAGCATCCGTCGAATCGGGGTGTTTAGAACCAAGTCGCTGTCCACTCCCCGAAGCCTGTCCCACGGCCGCATCGTATGAGGGAGGCGCGCCAAGATCAGGCTCGGAGTCACGCTGCTTTTCATTTTTCGCCTTTCTTTCCGGAAGCTCGCTAAGAAATTGCTCGTCCTCATAGGGGTGTGTCCAGATTGCCCGTGGAGGTTCTGCTCTGGTGTCAACCTAAATGGATTTCGCGTCAGTGATAAAGCGAAAACGGATGAGACAAAACGGACCCAGAAAGGGCGGTCGTGGCGAGGATCGTACTGTTGGATCCAGCCGTCGGGGAGATTCGAGTTCGAATTGGACATTGATACGATATGATAGTTGAGCGCTTGGAGGAACCGATGACGAGTTGATCTCCTCTCTAAATACCCATGTCAGCACTGCACGTGCTGTGGAAAGGTACAATAACGTCGCACAGCCTCAACGCCCTCCTAATTCAAAGCGCAACGTAATCATAATTGCCAGTGATCCACTTGAATCCACCCGGTATTGTTATGTAGTATGTTAAGCGTGCATGCGGAGGAAACGTATTGTCTCTTGTATCTTTTGTATCTTCTGTTCGATAGTCATCTGCAACAATTAGTTCGCCCGAGCTCGGACAGTCACTGAGGTGTGGACGTACCTCGAAGAACAAGTACAGCTGTTCACGTCGCTGTTCGTTGACAGCTTCCTGTCGCGCAATGACGTCCACAAAATTCCGCAGCTCTTCTCTCCTGTTATTGCCCTGCACCGCTCTCACCGGTTCGACCAGTATACGGGCGCCACATCTGTCCTGCACTGCATCGGCCCGGGACCTACCCGTTCGACCCATCTTCAATTCCGACCGTCCCCACCCGCTCGATGACTCCGTAGCGTCAGAGGTGGCGCGAGTCATTTCAACACCCCATCCATCTGGTGCGCTGCCAGCTCCCCAGCCGAACGGAATTGGCCCCCATCCCCCTCCCCCTCCCTCACAGGGCTCCACCCATTGTCCCCACCCGTCCCCAGCCTGTTCGGATTGGCTCACCTTCCAATCGCACACTCCCAGCATCCCCAGCACTTGATGGGCAGTCCTCCACCCTCCATCGCCCTCCATCTTGTCAAGAAACTCCTCCAACCGAAGCACTTCGCCCTTCTCCGCTGCGTCTATCCCGCGCTGCCAGAATGGCACTAAATCATAGACGTGGTCGACGTGGGCATGCATTTCCCACTGTCGCAGACCCTCTGTCGTAAGAGGAGAGTTCCCGATCTTGTCCCGACAAGTCTCGTCCGCAGTCTCCAGAGCGCTTTCCGGGATACCTATCTCGCTTGCACGGTTCGCATCCTTGCCCTTCTCTTCTGCAGGGGTCGCACCGTTGTGAACAGTTCGTTCGTGATTCAAGGCGGCCTTGAGATTAAGGAAGGACGGCTGTCCCTTGCGTGTTACAGGACAAATAGTGCAGACCCATCCTTGACCTATTAGAGCATCCTACGTCAACCCTTGGTTACTCGATAGGCACAAGCTGCCATAGCTCACCCTGACGTTTCTTCAACGACCCTCGTAGACCAGAGGTGGAAGTAGGCATCAAGTCTACATGAGTAACTTCAGGAACCTCCCGCGGCCCATATAAGTTCGACACAGCATCCTAAAATAGGTACAGTACCACCGGTCTTAGGAGTTCCGACTACTCCGTAACCTACAGTGAGTGACTATGCAGCGGCCACTGCCAGCACAGGGTTGCCGCCACTTGCGGTACTAAGGTACGGAAGCGGTACATACGACCACTGGCCGGGCAGCCAGCCTGAAGAAATGAGGTAGCCCTGCCTCCAACCTGGCAAGGGAAAAGTTGAGAGCGTTGCCCACGTAACGCTCTACATCACTTTGCATCATCAACTCCCTCGCTGTATCTAGGACGGTGTGTGGCGACTGCTACTACGCGCTCTCGTTCCGTCGAGAGCGCACGATTGTCGCCGCCCTCGCCTTCTCCCTACCTCGACGCCTCCGATCCTGCACGTCACACCAATATTAATGTGCTGCATTATGTGCACGGCGCGAACGCACGCCATATCGATATGACGGTCAACACGGCGACAACAAATGCGACGGCAGGCTTCAGCGGACGCAACGACGACGATGACAGCGAAACGGCTCGCCAGCGTGCCCCCACACATGACGACGCGGTGGCTGGCAACACGTGCCAAGTTGGATAATGTCTATAATCCAGTCAGGCATGCTATGTGACACTGAGTGAGATCATCACGGACCTAGCCACCTTGACCTCAAACGAATTTGGTTTCGTATTCCCATTCTCGAACCTCTCGCTACCCAGTTGACACAAGTTCCGGGTATTTTGAGCTGAGCGATTTTGTTAACTCAACAAAGTCTTCTTGGTGGTCATTCCGCTCCGGAATAGTAGCTTCTCACATTTTGTGTAAAATTGTCGCACCTACTGAGGTTATCTGGAACATAGCGGCACGAACCAGCTCGTATACTTACCTCAGGCTAAGCTGACAACCTTCTTCCATTACAATCCCCAAAATGGTTCCCAAAAATGACCGCCAATTATGTCACGCCGAGAACCAGGGCCTATATCCTTTGTGCTAGACGGCAAGATTGATGTTGGCCCATCCACGTTCTGGAGCTTCGCCATCTTCAATAATCTATCCAAATGGGGGCATGATCAATAGTAGCCCTACGTACTACGTCGTACGACGTGTCCACGAAAGTTGCTCTCCTCGAGTTTCCATGTTGATGTGGAGGCGTCCAAAGGAGTAGAGATGTATGCGACCGTGAGCGCATCGTGGAGAGGAGGGCCGTCCTCGAAGCCGAATACTTCTCCACACGTATCACCAAAGAATGTGACGAGGGAGGACAACATCCTTCAAGTGTAAGGTTCTTGGCCCATGCAGGTCGTAAGAGAGCTGCCGGGCAGAACAAAGACGCAAGTGGATTCGCGGTAGCGGCGTGGGTGACGTTGATGGGCAGCGATCCATAGCGGATTACTGACCAAGTACCGTATCTGTGCTGCCTCGGTTGTAAAGATGAGATAATCCAAATAGCGGGGTCATATCACACAGGCGAACACACTCACGATCACAGAGAATGTTGTACTCTCGCAAAACGTGACGCAAGTGATAGTAGACCTAGTAATCACGGTTACTCACCTGCCGCGGGCGTGATGCTGCCGAAACCATTGCCTCCGCCCATGAACACGAACTGCTCGACGCAACTTGTGCAGAGATAAACATTGCGACATGAGTCGTCGGATGGCTTGACACGATGGTGACTTTGCAGCCGTACTCCCGTTGCATTCCGCCTGCCTGCCCCTACGTGTGTCCATATCGGAAAATATGGGGCGTCAACTTCCAGTAGAAAGCCATGTCTGCATCTCGTCCGTCAATCCGAACGTCTCTCTTGCTTGAGTGGCTACGCACCCGTATTTCCAATCATCATCCCAGGGCTTACGATGATATTGTCGTTGCCAGAAATCGCCCGGTGAGCATTGTAGGCCGCTTTGATACTTCCCGATAATAATCTATAAGGCTCTGCGTCCTCTCTTGAACGCTGTCGAAAGTGTCAATGTGCCCTTGAAGGTCGCGTTCAGCTCCTCGTCCATATTCACGTCAAACACGGTGTACGATAAATTATGCTCGTGTGCAAGTGGCCCGAGCAACCTAGCAGCGTGTTCCAACGTAGCGACAACCAAACTGATCACCAAAGATGAACGCATGCCCACGATTGATTGACTGTTCACTTACCTTTCCACAGAAATTCGATGGTTGACGACCGCATACTAGGCATGCTCCGGAAGTGCGTTAACTTTCACTCCACCGTGCATAAGATCAATCGCTTGCGTCGTGCCCAATAGGTTCTTGATTTCGGCATTTCTGAATAGTTCTTTCTCCACGAAAAGTAGAGCTTTGTCAGAATGCTCTGCGGCAACGACATTTCGCCTGAGTGAATCTGGTAGGTCTGGTGCGTATCCCGCCAGACACTGGAAATTCTTGTATAACGGAGAACCTCTTGCCTGGGAAACGTTTGTCGATAAAAGCAGACAGTATGACATGCATGAAGGACTGACCAGATGAGCACTGAATGGATTCTTTTCGATGATGACAAGTAACTCTGCCAGTATACCGATACTCTGGATCTAGTGGTCAGCACAGTAGCTGATTGAACGCTTGGGGCTAGCCGTGTGTGGGGGAGGCAAGCTAGAGTGTCCGCCGGCTGTTGAAACTTCGATCTTCAAATTAACAGAACCTTTCTCTGCGATGCACGGAGTAGCGATGACTTGTCCGTACTGCTCTCCGTATCCGTCTGCAACCCTGTTTCAACAGTCTGCAACTCCAACCAAGTGGTGCTCCTTACCCCCCTCATCAACCAACATGGCGTATCCATTTTCGGTAAACATCTCCAGCAACTCTGGCGCTAGGAGTTGCGCACCCTACGGGACATCAACATAAAACCAACCCTGCATTTGTTTCACCTTACGTATTCACCAGTGGACTCTTCGTCGAAGCCCAATGCAAGGACTACCGTTCGGGTTGGTTCATAGCCGTTTTCTAACATTGTTTCCACCGCCGACCTGTCTTGTTCCATAACGTTGAGCGGAGCAATCACGAGGCCTGCAAGCTTACAGTATGCCAATCAGCGAACTCTTGTCGTCTACAGAACCTCGGCCCCATATCATTTTACCTGTGGATTACAGTTATCAGTGATCCGATGCAGATGAATGGGTCATAATAAACCATCAAAGTGGCCAGAGAAAGGGGGATAGGTCCAATCAGCATACGTGGCGGGGTCCACGGGCACGACATCTGGAGAAACACGATTGAGTTGAAACAGAGAGTGACGTAATACTCGTCCAAACCTTGGTGAGCAGCCAAGATCAGCGGTTTCAAGGATGCATCTGAACCTTTCCATACGAAGATTAACCCGTATGTGTTGATTTTGGCCAATTCGAGGATCGAATGACTATACATAAGTCAATTTAGCAATCGCAATGCCCCTATGAGATCCAACATACACTAGGGGGAATGACTTTGAGATCGAATTTCTCCCAGCACGGGTCTACCGCTACGGGGTCCATTTGATCGTAGGACTCAGTGCTGTTGAAGTCATTCGTGCGTGCCAGTGAGCTGTGTGAATCGCTACACACTACCACCGCCAGGCTCACGGGAGTTGAATTGCTCCGGAAAGCCACTCAACTGCTCTTGATTGGAATGCCTCTGACCCATAGATTTCGGTCAATGAGCCCCATAGCGCGTTGTGCCTCACTGGGATCAACTCGCGCGCCTGAGGGCATAAATCGGTGCCGGATGGACGAGGAGGGGCGCCCTGGATGCAGTTCCAGAGGTATCCGTGGCTGATTCTCACAAAGTATGTGACCGTCAAGGCCGCTAACGCGAAGAGGACCGTCTTTGCAGCTCTCGAGGAGATCCTGCGCGCAGTCGGCCTCGGGTTGAGTCACGGGAGTTCTTCCGCAGCTTTGCCCAGCGGTGGGGACATATTGTACTTGTCGTCGAAGGCGAAGCCACTTATGCCTTGACCGGATCCTGTAGTCGACCACATGTGATCATGTTTATCGGTTATCTCGAGCAGCGAGGGAAGCTATAGCTAGTGCACTGGCAAAAACGGAGACTCGCGTGTCGAGGTTGCCGGAAAAAGCGATCTTGCCATTTCCGACGACGATGGGCAGAAACATCCACCCGCGTCGCATCTTCATATCCTCGTAAATCCACTGCCGTCCCACACAAGCCCCAGTGCGTATCCTTGAAACTTCCGCTGGGACTCACGTATCCTAACCTCATACCAGAGCTAAAGAAGGATCCAGGCGTCCCAAAACTCCCCGATCTCAAAGTTCGAAATGCAGAGAAACAGCAAGCGCATTTGGCAAGTAAAATACACCTTTTTGTTGAATGGTCTTTGATCCTGTCTCCTTTAGCTACCTGCACGCACGGATCCGGCATCAGAACCTACCCACTCCTCCCTCGCAATGCTAGCGTCCGCGGTCGACCAATCCTCAACCCTCTGATTCGTCGCCAAAACACACTATTTCCCACCCAGAAAACCAAGCAGTAGATGCGCCAACACTACGTCCGGGCGCTGCACAAGGTCATCGACGAAAGCGACATCGACATCCTCATTCTCGACGCGCGCGATCCAGAAGGGTGCAGAAGTCAACTCGTCGAGGAGGAGGTCCGGAGGCGGGAGAGCGAGGGGAAGAAGCTCGTGTTTGTCCTCAGCAAAATAGGTGTGCGCGCTTACGTTTTCTTTTTCATTTCTCATCCAGGACGCAGTTTGAACGATCCCATTTTCCTTTTAGAACGCACAGCAGTGGTTACAGTATCTTCGACATTTACACTCCAGCACTTCCGTTCCGTTCGGTGTCGTCCAATCAGCGCTCCTTAGGCTCTTGAAGGCTTACAAGCCGAGTGCAGCCCAAAGTGTGACAGTTGGTGTGATCGGGTTCCCGAACGTGGGTAAGAGCAGTCTGATCAACTTTCTTATGTTACTTCACTCGCTGTCTGACCGTCTTTAGTTACTTCCGACGCGTCCTCAGGTGTGTGCAGTGGCAGCGCAACCTGGGCATACCAAAGATCTACAAACGATCCAACTCGAGCGCGGTATCAAGACAATCGACTCTCCGTCATATTCGACGAAGACGATGCTATGATCATTAAAAACTTCCGCGCGGCCATATCATAGAGTCCGCTACCCCGTAACCTACAGCGAGTACTGGGTGAATAGCAATTAAGTCTATCCTCCGTGCACTCTTAATATGTTCTGTGTACACCTTTAATGTCCTTGTGCGAGAGATAGATAATAATAAATCAGGATGGCCCGGGAAGAGGGTTAACCCACGTCCCATTGGGCCACAGGGTTGCTGGCATGGTAAAGTCTCCAGCATTTCCGCCATTCGCGTACTACAAAGTAGTCCATCAATGTTAGCAGTCCAGGTATAGAAGCATAGGTACATACAGCCAGTCTGAAAAAGTGAGGTAGCCCTGCCTCCAACCCGGCAAGGGAAAAGTTGAGAGCGGTGCCCACGTAACGCTCTACGTCATCGACGAGAAGGGAGAATCCATTCCAACCCTGGTTAAACAGGTTGTCTGGTATCTGGACCCAGGAGACTGTTTGATTTGCCAAGCTAATCGCTGCGTCGTAATTCGACGAGTTGGTAAGGAGTGTCGGAAGTGGTGAGCCTGATGGCCCGTCGTCAACCAGCTGAAAATGGATAAGTTTTACCATCCTTCAAGAGATCATTTTAAGACACACATCCGCCGCAGTCTGCAAAATGGACGCAAACCCATAACCGGCGACATCGTTCAGGAACATGCCAAGTAGGAATCCTTGATAGATGGCCGAGAGGCGGGTTGGAAACCCCGTCCCAGGGAAAAGCGCCATGGCGATGATGTAATGGTGTAGACGGAGCTGCAAACCTGGCAGGAGTCCCAAGACAAGAACGACCAGGCCACCCATAATATGCCAACCCAGGTAGTATGGCAAATACCCAGTCTTTCGAATAACACGTACTTGATTGATCGCAATGACAAGCAAAATGAGGACAATGATAATGAGTGCGACGAGGCCACCAGGTTGCTGAGTAATATCTTGCGCTGTAAGACGATCGATGGGTATTTGCGACATGGTGAGATTCGTGAGAACCCCAGTCCAATAAGGCGCAAGATACCATATCATTGCCTCGAATGGAGCGTCTGCGAAAACAGGTAGCGTGAAGCGAATGGCGACTCTCCAGAAACCGTAGCAGACGAAGAGTGCTGGGAGGAAAGCACCAAATGCCACATCCAACGGTGGTGGAGTTGCCTGGGGTTGCGAGAAAAGAGCAATGTGCCAAAATCCAATGCACACAAGGCACCAATACAGCACGATGGCTTTGGGTCGAAGAACGAGAAATAAAATGCACGTAACCAGAATGTTGAAAGCCAGCGCAGGGGTGCGAAGGTCAGTACAATGGGTGAGTGAAGTAGAAGGAGAGAGCTGGAAAGACATGGGAAAGACAGAGGGAAAAGCGACAGAGGCGAGACCGGATGCAGTGATAGACAGGTAGTCGGTAAAATTTCCGATGAGTTGAAGGGAGAAGCAACCTCCAGTTGAGTCACTGATGATACCGCTGCACCCGTGCGCGATAAGTGAATGAAATCGAGCAATATAATCGAACTCACGCTTGTATTGCAGCAGAGCAGATGAAACTATCAGCTCTATATGTTTTTTGCAGGTCACCACCGCCAACTAGGAGAGGGACGAAATCAAGTTCCGTGCTGCCGACAAGACGAGGGTTTTGGAGCACGACAGAACTACACTGAGCAGGGCATCGAAAGTCGAAAGACGTGTTAGTGAAAGGAGCGCATAGTTCACCGTTGAGACCGCAGCCAGCATTCTCGGTCCAGAAAACGGAGGTGCATTCGATCAAAGAGGAAGACGGTGTGAGAAACCACTGGGCACGCGCAAAGAAGGCGAAGCCGATGATATAAGCGGCAACAAGGAGGACAAAAAGCCAAGGTGCAGTGAACGGACGTGTGAGCCATAGTATGGCAGGCTCGAGTGCGATGGTGAATGTGTGGCCACGGATGTTATACGTGCGACCTAGAAGCGGTGCAGGGTCTAGGATCGATAGGACCGGGACGATGAGGCTCAGAAAGGAGATGTGCGGAGTTAAGCTCACTAGGAAGGTCTAGCTTCGGCCTGGGTCCTCTTACGTAGAGGATGGTCCTCCGGAGCACCCGATGCAGTCGAGGCCAATTGGAGGCCAAGTACGCCTGAAAGCTTGCGAGCTTGCGGCGCAATGGCTGCGAATCGACAGCGAGACCATCAGCCTCGAGTTCTGTCTTTTCGGAGACAGGTTCAGCTGCCAAGGTGGCATGTACGGACTCGGGCGGGGAGGAATCAGAATGAGAGGAAGTGAATTCACCGAGCATGTGGGTGGCAGAAAATCACGACGATTCATGTCAGCCTCTCCTATAAACAGAACGACTTGTTTGTGGCTAGTACTGTGGGCAACACTTCTGTGCATAAGAGCAGCGTATTTTTAACTTTACTGTGAGGGGATATCATTTCCCATGGCGGGGCAGGTATCACGAAGGAAGCCTCAGTTTGGGCCAACTGTGGTTATCACGAGGTTCAGGGCATCGCCAAAGCCAACGGGGGGGAGTACTCACGGTAGTCATAGACGAAGCGAGTGTGAATCGCGCCGTCCTTCGAGGTGAAAGTAGTGCGCCTGACATATCGCCTTTCACCATTCACCATTGCAAAGCCCCACGTCTAATTTTTCACTTGAGTGTGCGAGTACAAGTTGACTAGGGTGAATGAAGCATTCACCTGTAGCGCTTTCCACGTAAGTTTGTTCTTGCCAGGTGTACTCCAGCTATCGGTGAAAACGACGTCGCCGTCAATGGTATCCTGAGTCCAGTCATTCTTCAAGAACTCGTCTGTAACCTCGTTTAGGGGTATCCTGCCCGCCTTCTCAGTTACATAGCCAAAGACGATGTCGTGTCCCGCATGCTCCTGCCAGTCCAGGGTACGGTTCTCACCCTCGACAGGGACTCCTCCGGAGAGTATCTGGCCGATGTCGATATGCTCGACACCGGCTTCGTCCGTGGTGTGTTTGATAATGAGGGTGAGAGAGAACATGGCGACTGCACGACGCACGAGCCATGGCACACCCTGGAGCTGGAGAATCTCTGAGGTTGAGTCACTGAGGGACTTGTTCTATGTATTAATAGATGTGATGAGCGATGGCGACAAATAAAACAGAATGAAATTTGACCATGAGAAACCGACCGCTCATATCTTTGGTGGTGACATGGGATGGAGCAGCCATCGTTGGGGAGAGAGTTGAAGAGAACCAGAGCACGTAACAACCCGAACTTTTATATTCAAACGTTCACGCACGGGACTTTCGGTTTAAATACTGTTACGACCTTCCACACTGCGCCTGCTCCCCGTTCCCAAGCTTGCGGTCCCCTCGCATCGTCGCCCCCGAATTCTACCATGATGCCCTGCTGCGCCCACTCACACCAGATGTGGATCGAACCGCTCGATGGGCCCGCACCACCACCCTTTCTGCTTGGCTCTCCCAGCCACTCGACCAACTGTTTGCCAGTGGTATCTTTTGCAATCGTTATCACAGCTGGGGTCTCTCCAGCCAGGTGCAATCCAATCGGCAGACGCGAATACGTGGAAAAGGCAGACTCGGTGGATCTAGCGGGTTCGTTCACGACGGTGACGTTGTAGATGTCTATTGCCTCCAACTGTAAATCATCGTCCCTGAGCTGCTCGCGTCTCAACCCGGTCGCGGGCTTGTACCCTTTCCGAGGGGTGAACTGGAGACTGACGCCGAGCGCAGGGTAATTGAAGTAGACAATGTCAGAGTAAGACTTGACGTCTGGAGCGGGGATGGCGCTCGTGGTCAGCGTGCTGAGGTATCGGGTGAGGTCTTGGGCAGAGGGTGCCGGTGATTTCCCAACGAGATGGATGATGTCCATGTTCGCTATTGTGGCACTTGAGATCGTCTTTCAAGCTCCGATAGGACCCTTCCTCACCGTCGCTCACAGCGTCGAGCAAGAAATGGTCCGCCCTCCGCCAAAGCTCGATCCAGACGAAAATGGGAGACCGACCTTTCTGTCGACCTACAATCCCTTTCGTATTGCGCTCTCCGTCATCCGCAGATGTTTCGTGTATCTCTTCCCGCCCGCGACCTCACTCATGATTGCCTCTCGTCTCGTGCCCCTGCTCGTCTGTCTGTCCTTGATCCCGCTCGTCCTCCTCTTCTCCATATTCTCTGGCTGGTACATCTGGAAAAATATCCCAGTTGCTTGGCAGGTTCCTATCTATCTACAATATGGGTCAGTCCTGTTTTTAGCCCGCTTACACTCGCTGACCCCGACTGCAGCGACGCTCCTTCGCCTTATGCCGAACTATCGTTGCCTGCCCTCTCTACTTCCCAGCCGTACGACATTTCCCTCCGGCTGGTTCTACCGGCCTCTGATGCAAACTTTGCACTTGGCAACTTCATGGCCTCTTTGTCCCTTTCTACGACATCCAACAAGACCCTTGTGACAGTCAGCAGACCGGTATGTTCGTCTCCTCTATCTATTTCTCTCTTCTCACCTTCACGAGGCTATTGCACTCCCCCCCAAGCGTGCTGTTTTTTGGTTCTCCGCTGTCCCCCGCGTCATTGATTTAGATGTCCCTCTACTGTCCGCATACGCCCCGGTGACCGCATATATGAATGCAAGAATCGATCTTGGCCGGAGGGATGGTTGGAAAAGCGTAGGTAATGGCGAGGGTCGCGAGTTAAGTGTCTCGGATGCTGCCTTGAGAGGTGCTCTCAGGCGCCGTGGAATCTGGTAAGCTGCTTCGCCTCACTCGATCAAAGGCCATTGCCAAACCTTTTGTGCGACAGGGGTCTGGTGTCTCGCTTCCCCCTCACATTCGCACTCGGTGCTTCTGCTACATTCTTCACTCTTTCTGTCATAACGCTAGCCGCATCCATCCTGCCTGCGGTTCAATGGGGTGTTGCCACGGATGAAACGGCTATGCCGGAGCCAAAGGAGGACAGGACTGCCCGAGTCCGAAAACGGTCACGCAGAACTGTCGTCAGCGAAAGTCGCGTCGCGAGCACCAGTGTCAGTTCCAATCGTCCTTGGACATGATTATGATTCTTAATTAGGACACCTGACAGGCGCATAAATCCGAGGACATTCCCGTGGACATTCCTTCGGTCCATGCATCGGATGACATTCGTCTCAAGCGGCGACGCTCACGCATGTCTGATGTTCTCTTGGACTCTGAAAGCTGAATGAAGTTGAGCTGGTGCGGCAGCATCCATTGGAACTCTGTAGGTGCTAAATACGAACCCAGAACTGCGTAAACACATGTCTCATTTTAATTAGGTACATACACGAATTAATTAGTGTCTGTCTTGCCCGGTTCTTGTCTTGCCCATTCATGCCGGGAGCCGGTAAAGTTAGTCAGTATCCCAAAAAATATCTCATGACAATAGGTCGTCAATGCAAATGCCCCATCCTGATCCATCCATGCCACATTCCTTTTCTCTTCTGCTGGCCCCCTTCCCCGTTTGCAATGAGCTCCCTTCAAGCTGATTCCTTGTTCGCTGTCGCCGGCAAGGTCGTTCTTGTCACTGGCGGGTCGCGTGGTATCGGCAAGATGGTGAGTACCGTGTCTACAAGAAGACATCAACCACTCATCGTCCCAGATCGCTTCAGCCTTTGTCAAAAATGGCGCAACCGTCAGTCTGCCGTCCCTTTCTGTGGCATCTGAACCTGACTGCCGCCTTTAGGTGTACATCTCTGCGCGTTCTGCCAAAGATTGCGACGCGTCTGCAGTACAACTCTCTGCCCTCGGGCCAGGCACGTGTACATCCATCCCTGCTGATGTCTCCAAGCTTTCGGAGGTGGATCGTCTGGTTCAAGAGCTTCAAATGAGGGAAAAGGTCCTCCATGTCCTTGTCAACAACGCTGGCACAGTTTGGGCTCAGCCCCTCGACGAATACCCGGTCGGTCTGTTTGCTACTCTGTCTTGACCCATAGTTTTGATGTGCAATGCAGGATCAAGGCTTTTCAAAGGTCCTCACGTTAAATCTGCAACGGGTTTTTACTTTGACGCAGAAACTCCTGCCCCTTCTCCGCGCTGGTGCCATCCAGGGTGGCCAGATTGGAGGCGTCTTCAACGATCCTTGCCGAATAATCAACGTATGTGCACCATCTATCTCTCGTTCCTCGTCTCCTGACTCTGGGACACACCAGATTGGCAGCGTTGAAGGCCTTGCAGTCCCCGATCGTGATACCTATGCGTACTCTGCCGCGAAGGCAGGGCTTCATCACCTGAGTCGCCACCTTGCTGGGCGACTCGGCAAGGAAGGGATAACGAGCAATACCATTGCCTGTGGTGCGTTGGGCTTTCCCGTCGTGTACTCGTGTCCTCAATATGACATTCCCCGTTTTCAGGAGCTTTCCGGAGCAAACGTGAGTCGCTGTGTTCGTAGACGGATGTCAGCTTGGATAACGAATGCTTGAGCAGTTACTGCCCAAATGCTGGATACTGCTGGAGAGATCTTCATGTCGCAGATCCCAGCCAACCGCCTTGGCACTCCTGAGGACATCGGGGGCACCGCCTTGTTCCTTGCAAGTCGAGCTGGCGCGTACGTCAATGGTGCAACGATTACTCTTGATGGTGGCTTTATCGTCAACATGCCGTCATGCAAACTCTGACCGTATCTGACGTCAATACATATTCGTTATACTGTCCCTTTGATAGCATAACTATCGTTTGACTGTAGACTACAAGTACTGAGTATATAATCATCAGATCGCCCTCATTCTGATTCCGATTTGGATGCTCCCGTTTTACCGGGCCCAGCTTCTTTCGTTGCTTCGGCCTTGACTTCGCCTTCAATAGGTGGTTTGGTGGAGTTCTTTGTATCTGCCTCCCCACCTAAACTCCTCACCATGTCCGCTGCCTCATCACCATCGAGACCGAGATCCTTGACAAGCTGTGTCAAGTCGTCGTCTGTGACTCTTACTCCCTGTAGTCCGAAGCCTTCCAGCTCTGTGCTGATATCGAAATCTTTCCGTTTGTTCACTGGCTTCAACGGTGTTTCAGGATCTTGAGGGAAGAACTTGGGTTTGTGGTGCTCTGGGGTCATCTGGGACACAGGCACTGCCCCCGGAACGCCGACAGGTCTTGCGACGGGCGCGGGGCGGTCCTCGTCGACAGCCACATTCCAACTTTCCTTGAGGCGTAAAAAGACATCCAGTTCGTCGTATTCGACAGCTTCTTCACTGATGTGACTGGAGATCAGCAGGCTGGACGGCACAGTAGAAACGAGGCGATGGCTAACAATGCGTCAAAGTCCTGTGTAGCACGACATCTCGGTCATCATCGCTCGATCGCGTGCGGCCCAATCGACAAGTTTACGTACACCTGGGTACCTGCCCCCGACGAGTATTCCCGGCAGCTGTTGCTTGTCTGTGATCGATCCCCCGAACACATTTTCCATCAGAAACTGAGAACTTCGAGACAACAACGATAGCAGCGGTGGCACACGGACCGAGTGGCGCCTTCCTCTTCCACAGACGCTTGGCATCTTCGTCCGAAGCCAAGTCGTACGACGTGAACGGGATCTTCTTGGTCTGTAGAATGCGCAATATGTATTCTGCGTTGCGGGAAAGGACGTCAGTCGACTATCCAGCATGCACTTCCAGTGGCGGATCACTGGTCGAGAAGGGACTGACCTTGGCGCTTTCGGAGGACAGGCTGGGAGGCGATTGTGGTGAGGAACACCTGGATTGGCGGCGAAGGCATGTTTAGAATAGGATAGAAGGAGAATCAATCGATTGATGCGGTAACTGGCCAAGTCAGGCTTGTCCACCGCCATCACCGACATTTATATTGACATCGATGACCTTGTCAGTGCTTATCGTCTGTCTGGGCAATATCTGTCGCTCTCCCATGGGGGAGGCTGTGCTCAAACACGAAGCCGCAAAACGGGGAATCGATATCCAAGTCGATAGTGCAGGGACCGGAGGATATCATGTTGGCGATGATCCGGATTATAGGTATACAACTTATTCAACATCGAGGATCATCGGTTCTGACCAGATTGCAGGACAATTTCGACGTGCAAAAAGGTGAGACTTCACGAATGATCGTAGAACTTGGGTTGATCGCGATCCAGCACAATGTACCGATCAGTCACTCTGCACGCCAGGTGAATGTGGCCGATTTCAGCAATTTCCAGTATATCCTTGCCGCCGACGAATCGAACCTCCGCAACCTGATCGCCAAAAAACCAAGAGAAAGTACTGCAACTGTGCGTCTTTGGGGGTCATACCTAGACCACAAGCCCATCTCAGACCCTTACTACGGGGATATCGTGAGCGTTTTGTTGTAACTCGAGGCGGGATCTCAAGATCTCAAGTGTCTGCTTTCACATAGACGGGATTCGAGCAATGCTTTGAAGAGTGTACAAAGTTTTCGAAAGCTTTCCTCGATCAAGTTGTCAGCAAAAACTGATTTGATAGATGTACATGTCCAGCGTTCCTATAGCACAATATTTGTGGAATTCAACCACGTCGGACGACTCAACTCCGGCGGTAAGGACAACAGTAGATCAGCTCAAGGTAGGCATGTTGACCGACGCACGGCTGCCTACGGCATCTTCAGCTCTCCAAAGGCTCGTGGTAGTCTGTGGTGGGGGTGTTAGCCTTTCACTACATGCCTTTCGACTGCGAAGCCGCACCTTGTTTTGAGTATAGAAGTTGATTCCACTGTGCATATTTATTATCGCTTGTCAGCTAATTTCCCTAGAGAAAGAGCTCACCTTTTGCCGTAGAATCCGATATCTCCCAGAACACTCGCTTTGTTACCACTCCAAGAGAACATCGGAAGAGGGACTGGGATTGGCACATTGATACCAATCTGACCGACATTCACTTCTGTCTCGAATTTGCGTGCCGCTGCTCCGGACTGAGTAAAGATCGCGGTGCCGTTGCCGTAACGATTTGCATTGATAATGTCGAGTGCATCGTCCAAGGTATCCGCTGAGATGACAGTGAGTACAGGACCAAAAATCTCTTCACTGTATGAAGTGTAAGACACGACATGCTATAGAAAAAAAAATGCCAACCGGTAGCATTGCATGCTGGTTGTGGCTTCAATAATGGTGGGGCCAACGAAGTTGCCATTAGGGTAACTTGGCACAGTGATTCCCCGCCCGTCGAGATGAATACGTCCACCCTCATCTGTAGCAGAAGATATGAGCCTTTCTACACGACTCTTGGCAGCCGGCGAGATGAGAGGACCCCTGCGGAACGATTGGCGGTAAACTCTGATTAATCTAGACCGGAAGAGCGCACATACAAGTCTGCATCATTTTCGAATCCAGCGTTGACTCGAAGCTTTCGCGCTCGCTCAACCAGCTCGGGAAGCCAGGATTGCGCATTTCCCACCAAGATGACTGAAAACAAGTTTCTTCTAACCCGGCCGCGTGGATGTTCCCAGACTTACTCACCCACAGAGATAGCCATGCATCTTTGTCCAGCAGCTGATCGACAGAGTTCATTAGTCTATAAACGGCGAAGGAATGCGACGTACCACCGAACGCCGCCCCAAGAATCGAATTCAATGCAAGATTTTTGTTTGCTATATATGCAATTATTAGCTCGCGTTCTAGTTTTCCGATAACACATGCTCACCATCAGGCATCAGTACCGCATGATTTTTGGCACCCATATTTGCCTATACAAGGTTTCATACTTGATTTGGTAAAATAGCGGATAGATGTTTTACCTGTACGCGCTTGCCATTCTTGGTACCCCTGATCCATGGGTCAATTATGATCAAGGTTGAGTGAATATTGTCATTAATGAAATTTCTCACTCGCCTTTCGTATATGTGCCGGCCGGCGCGATCTCCACCGACAAAACTTATAGCCTTTATTTTGGGGTGATCACAGATGGTGTTGACGGTGGGAATAGTTCCATGCACCACATTGACAACGCCAGGAGGCAGACCTACACACGCATGAGCAAGCACTCGACAGACGGATGGGCGTCATGTTACCTGAGCGTTCACAGAGCTCTGCAATTATCATGGCTGCACCAGGGTCACGTTCCGAAGGTTTGAGGATAAGCGTATTTCCCGTGACAGCAGCCATTGGGATCGTCCACAACGGAATCATACTAATGGAAATGAACAGTAAACCACTAGATGAAGCAACGTTACGCACGCAGGAAAATTGAATGGAGCGATGCTGTTGACCATAGGGATTAACGGGCGACGTCACAATAGGTAACTTGGAACTGACCTTGCGCAAACACCCAAAGGCACTTTGCGAACCTCGGTGTCCATGTCCTTGCTGACTGCATGAGATAAGTGGCATTTATGGTTAAAGAACGTTCGTAGCACCTTCTATTTTATCACCGAGCAGCGTAAAAGTGGCTGCGATCGCAGTTTCGACCACCTGAAGTCCGCGGAGGACGTCGCCGTGCGCATCTTGATGTGCACGAATTAGGAATTGCTACTGCAGAATACAACAATATTGGGGCCAACTTACCTGTTAAAGTCTTTCCCTGTTCCAGAACAATACTGGCGGCCAGGGAATCGGCACTTCGGCGGATCTGATTTTGTAGCCTGAGCAGAAATGAGTGAATAGGCAAGAAGACAGAAGACAACGAACTCAATGGCAAAACGTTGGCGAGACAAGACACTTTGTCTGCTCCAGGTGTGATATGCCTGGGAAGCAGCATCTACGGCCTGTTCAAACTCGGTGGGGGTAGTCTCGGGGACCCGAGTGAGCAACGTTTGCGTAGCCTAAAGTAACCGATTATGCACGTGAAGAACGAAGAAGAGGGATGAGGACAAACTGGATCGACGACGTCGTGCCACACAGTTGCCTTGCTCTCGACAAACTCGCCACCGATGTAATTCTTAGTGTTACCACCCATCGCGTGTGTTCCTTTCCATTCTGTAGAGAGCTTCTCTGCTCTTGCACGAGCGGTTGGGCTCAATCCAGAGTGAGTGGTATACGCACGACGGGATATGGTAGGGCCAAGACGGACACTGCGTGGGGCGAACGACATGGTGTGGGGAAGAGCCTGAGACTTGTCAGACTTGGACCCACG
This sequence comes from Leccinum subgranulosum, assembly GCA_038091575.1. NCBI lineage: Eukaryota > Fungi > Basidiomycota > Agaricomycetes > Boletales > Boletaceae > Leccinum > Leccinum subgranulosum. The sequence goes on along the minus strand of JBBPOS010000015.1, from coordinate 129,570 downwards.
CGGGTAATATAGATCATCACGTGATCGTGTCACGTGTGCCATCATCATCACAAATTCGAAGCGAGTACGACCTGTCTGGAGCAACCATGTCGATGAACGGGAATGCGGGTGTAAGCACGAATGGTGTACCCACTAATCACTTTCCAGAGGGTGGTCATACACTCCCCGTTCACCAACAGCCTCAGTCACGCGACCAATGGTCCCAAATGGCCCTCCAGCAGCAGTTTTATAGCGCACCCTGGCAACAATCCCAGCCCGTCCAGCCTGCCGCTGTGCCCCAGGCATTCGTGAACCAACAGCAGCATTACCAGAACAGCAGTTCTGCCCCGCTCGACTTTTCCTCTGTTGTCTCTCAGCAGATCATGCAGGATTTTTTACGCCTCAGCACTCCAGTCGGTTCATCCCCGAACGATGACACCACCCTCGCCCAAGCGCTCTATGAAAGTAGACAGACAGGCAAAACTTACAGGCAGGCTCTCGAGGGTCTCCATGGAGTGCGTCATGTCTCCCGCCTTTCTCCCTTCTCTACTTATACGTCTCAAGGTCAATAACCATGCCGCGAATCTCTGGAAAGACTACTACCTGGATCACCATGATCGTTTCGATCTCCTCGTGTCTCGCTTGGCCACCGGGCAGCCAAAAACCGTTAAAAAGCCACTGGCAGTAGTCTCGAGCAAGCCATCCCATCAACCCCTAGAGGAAGGCACATCTCAACAAGTCGCGCGAAAACGACATATCTCACCTCCCCCGCACTCTCCTACAACCTCGTCTCCTCGCCAAACCCCTAAAAAGAGGGGACGTCCTCCCGGGCCTTCGCAAGCCTCGCGGCGAACGCGTGTAACTCCCCCACCCGTCACCACTGCAACTTCAGTGCTGGCTCGTCCCATCAAACGCCCAAGAGCCACGTTTAATAGCCTCACCGGCCCATTACTTTCCAATGATGTCCCGAACCTAATGCCACCTCAAGTTCACATCCCGCTCCCGGACCCACCCTCTCGATCGCCAACCCCTCCTACGACCGTTCAAGTCGGTGCCCACGGAAATAAATATACCAAGGAAGACCGCGAATACTTCATCAAGTTTCTCCTATGGCGACTAAAGCAAGATCCTTCGCTCACCAAAAGGGAGATCTGCATGCTTCTTCACGAAAAGGTGAATATCAATGTTCCGATTTGGGTAGTCAGGATTCCCTAATGAAGTGAGCCAGGCGCCACAACACACTGCTAATTCCTGGGCGTCACATTGGCATCAACGTCACGACATCGCCGACAAAATTCTAGCTACGTATCGCGACTTGGATTTCGATGTAGGTGACGATCAGCAGGATGAGGAGGAGGAAGGAGAAGTGGAGGCAGAAATCAAAGACGATCAAGATGACGACGACGATACAATGTCAGCAAATGAAACTTCACGTGACCAGAAAGGCAGACTCCGTTCTGAAGGAACATTTTCAGGCGAAACCGACGTCGATACCGAGGAGGACGAAGCTAATATGGGGGAACCTGGCTCTTCGTTCACACGGGGAGATTGGTGCATCCTCGCCAGGTTCATTGCCAGGAACCACTGGGATGAAATGTCGCACAAGGAGCGGTGGCAAGCTTTCACTGAGACTGTATGTTATCCTCCGTGTGTGCGTTTTCTGCAGAATTACTCATGGGTGCAGTACGCAACTCAACGACCCGGAAGATCTTGGGCCGAGTTTTATCGCAAAAACGAAGTCGGTAAGATCCCCGTGATGCTTAACAAACCTGTTCTGCTTGTTAACCAAGTTGTGATCGTAGAGGTTTTGAAGTTGTCTAAGAAATATTCGCCTGAAATCGGGAGAGGTAAAAAAAATCGGCATGAGCGTTCATCGCGGCAAAAAAGATGGGCTAACGCTCACCTAGACGAGGATGAGGAGAACGAGACTGACAGTGAATGAAACAGGATCATAAACTTACTTGGCACAACCATCTTTATTTTGATACTTTCCCGAGTCATATACATATTGCTGCGCGCGCGTAATACTAGGCAGAGTTTCTAGATCTATGATCGTTGGGGTTTGTTTGCAGATAGAGTTTGCCGATGGCACGTGGCCACTATAAGTAGTTGAAAGCGTTAGTACTAGTTGCTTGACTCGTTGCCAACAACGTTGCAACAACCAGTCCCACCTCCCGCGCCCCACTGTCTATTTCACCACTGCCAACACCTCCTACAGTTAATTGAAAACTAACGATCTGCCATGGATGAGGAGTACGATGTGATTCAACCTTGAGATCTGATCGCTGGCTACTTCATCCTACTGACTTACTGTCCAGGTCATCGTTCTCGGCACAGGTCTGACAGAGTGTATCTTGTCAGGTCTCCTCTCAGTAGAGGGCAAGAAGGTCCTTCACATTGATAGAAATGACTACTACGGTGGCGACAGTGCCAGCCTGAACTTGACGCAGGCAAGTTTCACGCCAACGTTGTGGTGCTGCCCACAAGTAGCTTACCTACATCGTGATCCAGCTCTATCGCAAGTTCAAGCCCGATCAGTCCCCACCAACAGAACTCGGTCGCGATCGCGACTACGCTGTTGATCTGATACCCAAGTTCATCATCGCCTCCGGAGAGCTTACCAAGATCCTCGTCCACACTGACGTGACACGCTATCTGGAGTTCAAGCAGATCGCCGGCAGCTTTGTCTATCGTGATGGCAAAATCTCCAAAGTTCCGAGCACCGAGCTGGAAGCCGTCAGGAGTCCGTTGATGGGTTTATTCGAGAAACGCCGTGCAAAGAAATTCTTTGAATTCTTGCAAGGATGGAAGGACGAGGACCCTGCAACTCATCTAGGTCAGTACACCAGCCTGGTTGGGTATAGCACTGAATCATCTCTTGCTCTAGGCATCGACCTCGATAGGGACTCCATGAAGACGGTGTATGAAAAGTTTGGTCTTGAACCTGGTACCCAGGATTTCATTGGTCACGCCATGGCCCTCTACCTTGATGACGAGTAAGGATTCACGTACGAATGATCATATCTATGCTGATACCTTCTCAGTTATGTCACAAAACCAGCTCGTCCCACTTACGACCGGATCATCCTTTACACTTCATCGATGGCCCGCTATGGAAAGTCACCTTATATCTACCCATTGTACGGTCTCGGGGAACTTCCCCAGTCGTTTGCACGACTATCTGCCATCTACGGTGGAACCTACATGCTTGACAAGCATGTCGATGAGATCGTGACTGATCAGGATGGCAAGTTTGTCGGTGTACGCAGTGGCAACGAAACCGTCAAAGCCAAGCAAGTTATTGGCGACCCGAGCTACTTTGGTGCCGGTCAGGAGTCCGAAGGCGGTAAAATACGCGTTGTGGAGGACGGCAAGGTCGTCCGGGCGATCTGCATCTTGAAACATCCGATCCCCGGTACGGATGACAGTGACAGTGTCCAAATTATAATCCCCCAGAACCAAGTGCACAGACGAAATGGCACGTATCACCTGTTTCTTTGCCGCGTCGCGTGTCTTATGTTGCTGCAGATATCTATATCGCGATGGTCTCTTCAACTCACAACGTCTGCGCCAAGGACGTATACGTTGCCATTGTCAGTACCATTGTAGAGACGGATAGACCAGAGCAAGAGATCGCCCCCGGGCTTCAGCTTCTTGGACCGATATATCAGAAGTAAAGTCTCCCTTTGCAAGGCAGTACAGCGCTGACTATATCGATCATTCCAGATTTGTGACCGTTAGCCCACTCTACACACCTGTTTCCTCGGGAAATGCGGACAACATATTTATCACTCGTTCTTACGATGCAACTTCTCATTTCGAGACCGTCGTCGAGGAAGTGCAAGATGTCTGGATGCGTGTCGTGGGTGAGGAACTTGTCCTCAAGAAACGGGAAGTTGAAGTGGAGAAGTAGTCGTTCTACCAGTAGACTATGTACAGTTGTACCCCCTTGTAAAAGCCGTGCTGGCTTACTCATGTGTAATCTCATCTATCGAATCAGAGGAAGCTATCAAAGGCGTCCATGTTGAATTCTGGGACTTGAATGTCTTGCTTTGCGGATTTTATCAGGCTTCCTAGCCCAGCTTTGCGAGCGGCAAGATCACTTTCCTCCTTGATAGTCTCTTGCAGTGCACCACGTGGAACCGGTTCCGGGGATTGCCTTCTCGACCCTACTCTGGACTCGACGTCCATGTCGATCAGGATGGATGATCTCTTGTGCAAGAAAGGGTTGCCAGCTACAACGCGGCGCGGCGAGATCGGGCTCGGCGGACTCTGCTCTTCAGTGGCATCGTTCCGCACAATCATCGACGGTCGCTCAAAGGACCATGAGCGAACGAGGTAAAGTGCCAAGGCGTGGCAACCTGCACAAACGTTCATCTCAGTCATGAGCAGCAGAGGTCGGAACATGGACGACGCTTACCCATCCGACAAAACACTCGCGCGACTTGCAGGATAAAGCTGAACTCTCTGCTTCCTGATATCTCACTAGTTCCTGTCGCAGTCTGCAGTGTCTTGGATCGCAATTGAGAGAATAGGAGTGCAAGACTCGGGTCATCAAAGTGTGGTTCGCCGATCTCCAGGTTGTGCATTCCTAAAGACTCGGCTAGATCTCGCAATGGTGTCTGTGGGGGAGGATAGGAAGACTGCATGAATGTTTCGGGCTTCACGACTTACCAGGAGGATCCGTACGGACAGGTCTTTGCGTCGTAGGAGCCAGAATGCCCAACTTCCCAGCCACCTGTTGCCTTCGCGGAAGGCAATCGGTAAGACACTGTTGCTCAAGATGTCACGCAATACGGGACCGTCGTTGCCTTCGACCACACGTGCTAGGGCCACAGCAAGTTGGAAGTCGGAGAGCTGCCTCAGACAAACAATTACAGCGTCTTTCAAACTTCCTCCAAGAAGAAAAAAAGCGGCTGCATATTCTGAGCCCGAATTGTCAGCCAGAATGTTATAACAGGTCACCTCTACGAACCGAATCGTTGCTTGCCCAACAATGCATATGCATTTTTCAAGGCCGCAGTTTTCCAGCGTACCTGTGTGAAGTCGTTTGCGAGGAACTGAAGCATTTTTGACTGTTCCTTGTGCCATGCCGCCTGACGCCACAGTCCATGGACCAATTTCACCTTCCCCAATGCAAAATAGAACAGTGAGCATGCGGTAGGATCGCGATTGCCTCCTGCCATATATTCGTTTCGAGCGATAACTTCCATGTGCGATTTCTTGTAGTCATCTTAAGAATAGTACACCAATAATCATGTAGGACTCTCACCATCGTGTCGATTGAAGTCAGCCAGATGAATACACCAAGTGCCCGCGCGTCAGACCAAAGCATCTTCCCATTGCAAGCCATAGTGGAGGTGTTCAACAATAGGTCTTGGCTTTCGCTGTGGAACGCCCAGATCATGTCTCTGTATCGAATACGTTCTCTCCAACCAGTTTGACGAGGGATGGCATTGCCTGAACGAGGACTTCCTGGGTCTGATGCGATTCGGCGGTTTAAAATATGGAATGATCGCATGGACAGCACATAGCGGAGTCCGTTGGCGTCCAGCGCTCGCTGCTGCTCGTCTATCTTCAGTGGCAGAATGAAGTTATCAGAGACTTCAGTGTGACTTCTAGTCCATATACACCCACCTCCAAGGTTGTTTGTATCAGAACAATGAGATGTGCGTGCTCATTAGGCGAAAGATGAGGTAACGGCTGTACTTCCAGTTGTTCCATAAGGGATCCCACTAGGGATCTAGAGAAAACCTCATCTACGCTGTCACAGAGTCAGAAAAATGTAAAGGGGGCTGGACGTTGTACTCACGGTTCACATTGGTCTGATGATCCAAACAACAAGCCGTAAGATCTTCCTGATCTCTTGCTCTAGAAGTGACCGTAAAAGAATCACCCTCGCGCAAACAACGATGCAAAGAACTTACAAAGTGTGATTGGTCCTCTTGCAAGTAGTCTGTGACATCAAAAGGCTGCCAGTAGAAGGTCTCTCCTCCTCTTGTGGCTTGCTCAAGAGAAATAATAATTCGTTTGACTAGAGATATCTTCCCTGCAGGAACGGGTGAATAATCGACGATGAACGACAGTGGAAAGTCCGCACCCCACAGAAGACATTGTAATAACATCTGGGGATGATAATCCGGGAGGGGGCCATTGATCCTCGCGACATGTACGAACAAGCTCTCGGTTGAGGAGTTGGGTCCGTAAGACTGAGTCTGGCCATAGAGGAACATATGATGTCCAACTCCCACTAGTAGGCTGCCACTGGCAAGCCAAACTGAATCGCTGATTGTGTAGGGAATATATCTGGTGACGCGGGATCGGAATTCATTCGTGGTGGCGTAGGGAAAGACAAACCTTCCGACTTCGATCTTGAAACATATCGTCCAGGCAGGATTGTCACCAAAATATGTCTTGCGCTGTTGGCATAACAATTCGATATGATGCGCAAACCCGACAGCAAGTATAGACTGGTTGTCTGGAGTTGAGGTCCAATCGAGATCATAAATAGGCTCAGATGCACTTTATACCAAGGTGAGGATGTATCTAGAGGTGAGAATACGACCTCACCTGAAAATCCTTTGATGTTCAAGGCCTGAAGCAAACTCGGATTCATTGGAATCCCAAATGGTCAACTCCTGTCCGTCGGGATGGCCAGAAACTGACAACTTTATATAAATAAGACTGCATGCCGGAGTGTAGAGCGAACGATACCTAGCACAGACTTTTTCGCCGAGCTACAACTTGCCATTCTAAATCGACTCCTACCGGTCCTCACTCTTCCTGTACACCTCCATCCGGGGTTCTTTCCGTGTTCCAGGGTCCAAAAAAACAATTCCCCATCGTCCGAGACGCTTAGTAAGTTGTCATGTTCCTCAAGAGTAGAGGACTTGCTCCATGCCATGGGGTCTACCAGAATTAAGAGCTTTGGCGTTTGCAAAAGCGGGAGGCTGTTGTACGAATAGAGAACGAGTGCTGGATGGGGAGAATCGGAAATATGAATATGGAAAATGAACTTGTCTTCTGTCAATGCCACTATAGACTCGTGTTCTCGCGCGGATGGTGCCGAGAAAATAGATGAGATGCGAGGAAGCCGTAGAGTTGAAGGAGGGCTCGAATGCAATGTTAATATGGCGTTATCACTCGAGTAAGTAGCAACAAGTTTCCCTGCGACCGAGCGATCTGAGAATCGACTGTACTTTGGTGGTAGAACATACGCACCACCGTCTAAGACTACGACCTGATCTGCAGAGGGCCATGAATCAAGGCGAGCAAGGTTATGCCCTCCGTCCGTTTCCATCCATGTCTCACCACCATCAGCACGCACAACTGCAACGCCTCGTCCTGCCGGCGTTCTAATGAAGCGAGAAATTTTACTATCTTGCAGAGGAAACTGCTCTGGTCCAGCTGCGACTAATTGAAGACTATCGACTCGCCCATTGAGTAACGTGACTGGTGAGATATTGTATGTGCGCAATGGCGGAGAGGTGACCAGAGTCAGGCTAGCGCTCTTACAAGGTAAGAGATAGATATTTGAGGGAGGTGGAAATAAAATTCCTGGGAGTGAATGCGAAATGGTGAATCGCCTCAACAGCGTTGGTGGTTTGCGATCAATATTCTGGAGCGTAGTCAGAGATGTCCAGCTTATATCCTCGCGGGAAGCTCACTGCCACGGCGTTCAATACCATAGAACCATCTGCGAGAACTCGCAGGAACAAATCCCAATCTCCTTCCTCGAGATTTCGTAGCTTTGAGATATCGAGACCATCCATGTCTGGTGTTTGCAACAGAGTTTTGACAACTGGCCTGAAGACTTCTCTATCCAACCAGACTATCTCAGACTCGGAGTATGGCACGACTTGAGGCGTGGCCTGAAGAGAGGAAGGCGGACCAATGTCGACTGCAAGATGTAATTGAAGTCGTTGGGGGGAGTCGACAACGGGTAGAAATATCCGTAGAACTGAGTCCGACGTAGTTGTAAACAGTGTAGGATCGTCGCTACGATGAGAAGTTGGTTCAAGGTGTGAATCGCTGTAAGTCTACGAACCTTCGAGACAATGGTGAGTATCGCCAGGCAACAGACACGACGGGTCGCGGATGTGGAATGCCCTGAGTTTGCTGACCAGAAGTAGTGGAGTACAATCTAACTCGGTTGTCGTCCTGAATCACGGTATGAGGGTGGCGATGGCGAAGCGAAAATAGAAACGGAACATACAAAGGATGTGGTAGCAATGTATGTCAGCGTTGGTGCGAGTTTCACCAGAGAAGATGTGACGACGCTGTGTTTTCCTGACGAGTCAAACCAAAATGGTAGGAATCTGATAGCGACGTTCATACCGAGTAGCCCACTTGTTGCTCCAAGTGAGAAGATCATTCTCGAGAATTAGCGTATATACTAAGAGACCAGTTTGGCTGCCGACGGCAAGTAAACCTGGGACTGCATTAGAGAGCCGCAGATCAAGCCTTGGTCGTGGAACTACCAGAACGGCAATCCAATGCGGTAACAACGTCGCCATCGGGAAGGACTAGCGAGGAATGGACACGCCAAGTATCCGTCTGAACATCGGACATGGACCATGCTGCAATGTGCGTGTTCATGGAAGCCACGATCTAGAGCGGAAAGAGTAAGGTGGACCAGCGGCATGGTGACAAGCCGACGTACTATTTTCATAGCGGGATCAACGGCGATGCAGGAGACGCGTTCGCCCAGACTCTGCAGACCGGGAAACACCTCCTGAAATGTGAGAACCCTGACCAGCTGTAGGCTGGCAGCATTGAGCAGGACGATCGCATCAGCGGACGGATACAACTAGGTGAGGGAGGACATGAAGTGTGACGGAGCAAACGGAGCAGAAGCATGCACGTACGATGAGGGTGACACGAGGCAGAATGAGGTGTTGGAGAGGCCCTGATGGAGAACCGGTGAAGGTTCTAAGGAGGTCGAGCATGGCGTCGACGTCCGCGCCGCTGTGGTTATTCTATTAGGTATTATTAGGAGATGAATGGCAAGTAAGTTATATACACAGTTTCTCACCGTCCCCCACCGTGTGTCACAAATGCGGCTCTGCTGTATCCCGCTCTCCCTCCTCGTCCTCACCCTCACCGTCTCCACCGCCGCCTCCCAGGTGCCCTGGAACTCCCGCCCACACGTTCAGTCCGACACCCTCGTCGACGTGCTCAACAAAGACCAGGACTACACACTTCTCCTCTCCATCCTCCAGCGGACTCGCCTCATCCCAACCCTCAACAAGCTCAATGGCAGCACCTTCTTTGCACCCACCAACGATGCAATCAAGCGCGCCGACAAGAGCGCGCTGTGGCACGGTCTCTTGTCTGACTCTTCGCCCGACAATGTGCAGGAACAGCTTAGACAACAGCTCTTCTACCATCTTCTCAACTGTTCCCTTACTAAATTCCCCGAGGACACCTCCACAAAGACTCTCAAGACCCTTCATTTCCCTCAGGCCCCCTCCGACTCTCCACCCCGCGATCCTCCTCCCTCCCCGTGGTTTCCGATACCACACGGTCTACTTGGTGACCAACCGCAGCGCCTCAGACTCGCCTCACGTGACGGTACAACTCGCGTCGGCGTAAATGCGTCCGGTAACGGCGGCGTAAAGGTGATCAAGGACAAGGTGGAAGCTTCCAACGGTATCATTTATGGCATTGAAGACATGCTTGAACCTCCCCCAGACCTCAGTGAGCAGTTCAGTTCACTCTACCTACTTCTAACACGTTGACGCGCCATTTGTCAGTGACCGTAGTGCGCAGCGTCGAGTCGCTCTCTTATTTTCGCAAGGTGTTGACAACTGAAATTGAACAAGTTCTTCTTTCCTCGCCGGAACTCACCCTGTTTATGCCCCTCGATTCAGCATGGGAATCTCTCGATCCTCTCGAGCGATTATACTTGGAGAGTGACTTCGCTGCAGACGACCTTCGCCGTATTCTAGACATGCACCTGGTCTCGGAACCCGGGGTGAGATGGTCGGACTCATTCAAGTCCGAAACCCAATGTGTGTAAAACCCAAATCAAATCTCCCACTAATACTGTGCTGATTTTGCAGCCAGTAATAACTAGGTACGGCTCCACTCTTCAAGTCACAGTTGCTTCTGAAGGCACGACAATATCTGGAGCGAAACTTGTCGACCGAGATGTTTATGCCAGCAACGGTGTCTTGCACCTCGTGTCCTCTTTACTGGTCCCTCCAGGGGCTCTTCAGTTGACACCAGAGAAATACCTTCTGGCACTCAAGTGCACTTCTTTCGTGTCGCTTCTTCACTCGGTTGATCTTGAGCATCTCATCAATAATACTGACAAGCAACTCACAATCCTGGCGCCAACGGATGACGTCCTTTCCGTTTTTTCCAAATTTCTACCTGAATCGGGGTCGCCCGACCTCAAGCGGGTACTGCAGTATCATTTTCTTCCCGGCCTATGGAAACCCAACAAGCTCGACAACGGAATGCTTTTGGAGACCGAACTTCACGAGCTGGGTTTGGATGACGGCCGTCAGGTGATTAAAGTCGACGTCCACGATACGGATAAAACTTTTGCAGAAGAAGTACGACATATCACGTTCGGTGGCGCAGGCATGATTGGTGAACAGGGTGGGTACGACAGCTGTTATGACCCCGCCATCGTCTCTGACCTACCCTAACAGTGGAGATCAATAACACGATCATATACTTTATTTCACGACCACTTGAACTTCCAGTGGACCCTCTCCAGACGGCGCTGCCATCCTTGGACCTGTCTTCCTTCCTTGCCGCCATTTTTTCGACTTCGCTTGCGGATGTGATCAAGAAGATGCCTCGTACTACTTTTCTCATTCCCCACAACAGCGCGTTCAAGCGCCTTGGTCTGTTAGTTAGCGACCACCTTCTTGCTGCATCTTCTAAACAGGACCTGGAGAACGTCATTCTTCACCACATCATTGACGACGTTGAATACGCAAAGAGTCTTGTTAATGGATCCCAACGCACCTTCCCTACTCTAGAAGGATCCGACTTGCAATTGGACCGAACAGAGGGCGGCTCTGTCAACATTAGTGCTAGTGGAGGTTGGGTTGGTAGGAGGAGCACATTATATCCGCAGGACACACTCACGGACACCGGTGTGATACATGAAGTGTCGGACTTAATGATCCCTCGATCAGTGGAGTTGACCATCGGGAAACTGATGAAGGCAGGCAAGGCAACCACCATGACAAACTTGATGGTAAAGTCGGGTTTCGGCTGGATTCTAGACGGAACTTCGCCACCAGAAGGTTCGGATTGGGCAGATGCACAAGTCGATGGTGGAACGTGGACGTTACTCTGCCCTACGGATGATGCATTCAAGAAACATAACCTGACACGACTACTTCAAGACCTCGACGAGTTACGTGAAATTGTTCGCCAGCACTTAATCCCAACCCTTCCGTCGCCGCCTGGCTCTGGTTCGGTCAGGATTTTAGATGTGCTAGACAACAGCCGACCATTGCCACTTGACAAGCTTGGCAGCTACGGGACGCTGTTGTCCCCAGCATCTTCGTACGGTGACATCGTGTTCAAGGAAATGGAAGACAAATCAATAGCAGAGTATATGGTCGGGATCAAGGATGCCCGAGGAACGGACGGAAAGGCCGACTGGGCTCGTGTATTGGGCTGGGGCCGCACTACCACTGGAAGCAGGACCGGTGGCGTCATTCAGATTGACCAGCTGCTTCTGCCTTATAGACCATCATGGTGGTGGGAGTACGGCCCCCCATTCTTCGTGGGAGGCGTCGGTGTAGTGATCATATGCTTTTTCTTCTATGGAGTGCGATACTGGTGGAACAGGGACCAGACGGAAGCTACTTTCGAGCCTGCTGGAGGGTTTGAGCGGGATGATGATGAGTCGTAGTAGTTACCAGATGTAGACGATACCGCGGTCCTTAATGATATGATTTCAGAGCATGCATCAATGGCGGATTTGGCGGCGTGACGGCGGTCCTTGAGCTTGAGGGCCCGGCGGGTGAGATGGCATTGACATTTCGTACGCGTCCACGTTGATCCCAACATGAAGCTTGAAGTTTCGCCACAATTGGTCACCCTTTCGACTTTGTAAACTTGATGCCAAGAAAAGCTCTTCAACAACATTCCATTTACATGTCATTCCACAGAAAGGGATGCTACAAGATAGTAATCGACCAAAAAACAAACTGTCTTCACGCCATCACAGTCATCATCAATCTGATGAATATCATACATTGTTAGTCCATTACCATCAGAACTGGAAATGACTCACTTGTTCCGAGTCCCAACCAATTTTCAACCTTCTCTCGGGCAATTTGTTCCGAATGCATTCTAGCTTCTTCCTCCCGTTGTTTCTGCATCGATTCAAAGGTTGTTCCAGGTTGGTATGGCCCTGGGCCGCTGAAAAGCAGAACAAATTGAAAAGCGTCGTCCATAGCCCGAGACATATCTGAATCTTGAGGCTTGGACATATGCATATGACCGCGACGCTTCCGAAGATTGTAATGAGATGTGGTTGGACGGTTCGAGTCTGGTTTAGCGTCATCACTGTCTGTGTGGAGGGAGCGGGATGACTTTTTCTTTCTGAGCTGCTCCTTGTAATCATCCTCGTGGCGGGCACTGAACAAATTCTGGACCTCCTTGCTGGCCCAACGTCTGATGACAGCAACACCATATACGTAATCCAGAAGTAGCCTCAGAGGTGCGTTGGTATCTTCGATCGACCAGTCAGGTATGATATCCAACTGTGGAGGAAGATATGGATTGTCAGGTGGTTCGAGATGTTGAAACGTTGTATGTGAAGGTGGTATTTCGACACCCTCCACAGTTAGATGCATTCCAATACGCTCCACGATTGGGATGTCACCAGGGACCATAGCAAAATTGGGAGTCTAGAAAAAGTGGTCATTCACTTGACGGCAATGGCTGAAACAGATCACATACCATTAGGAATACGCTCTTTCCCTTGCCAAATCGTGTATGAAGTGTCGGACTCAATAACACGCCATTCTCGGGAGAATCAATACCGAGATCAGGGTCCTGGTCCTCCATGTCATATAAACTCCTACGCCTTGAAATGATGTGCTGGATGTACTAGTACTGACAGTCAGGTATACGTCTGCAACGAATGCGAGAATCATACCTGATCGCCCTTGGAATGGGGGATGATGTGAACATATTGAAAAGCTGCACCTCCCGTGACTACACAACGATTTCCATCTCGCTCGGCGACAGTCTCTTGAAAGGAGGGAAGGCGTGAACTATTAGTAGTCGATATGCGATCATTTAGCCCTTTGGGATCAATGGAGTGGAGGCTGCCTGTTTCCATATGCCCTGTCAGTATAAAATGGCTGCATGCATGGAGAGATCACCTTCAGGGAAGAAAATTTTTCTGCAAAACCAGTGACAGTTTCATATGCGACAATGGTGCCATCATCTCCTGAATCATCATAATGGAGATTACCTTTGGCACCGAGAGTGGCGAAGGCGACAAAACGAAGCCATTTCAAGGGCTTATAAGAGAGCCTCTGGATATCCTGCAGCGGGATTTCCAGGGCACGGATCCATTCTCCATCGCTTATTTTTGCGTATATGCCGACCATCGTCACGGTGAGGACATCTGAATCCCTGAATCGCGTGATCAGCCGGCGGCGGTACTACCATTCTTGGACAGCACGCCTTGCCATCATCCCGCCGTTTTTCCGCCGCGCTCAATGACTTGGAATGCGCGGGCTCAGTGGTGTCGTTGAGCAGCCTTTCAATGACTGGTGGGGCTGTCTGTTCAACTATCATATTCATATCCTTATCCTTCGCTACATGACATTTGGAAGGCAAATCCTCTACCTGCACCTTCGTCTTCATCTGAGTCACTTCCCCGCTCTCCGTCTCTACCTCCTGTATGGTCGCCAACACCTCCACATCAGAGTTCACTGGCAGCGGATATTTTTCCTCTGGCCCCAGATTCAGAAGTTGTGACACCCAGACCATCCAGGACATTGTCCCCCCGATCCACGGCATCCGCTACACTTCCTTTAGCACGTATAACACATCAACTGGATCCTTTGTGGTTAACCGACTTCAAGTCTGAGGCTCGTGCTGTGTACACCAAGTATATTCCTGCGATTGCAGCGTGTGTCGTGTACCCGGCATATCTGGAGCTCGTCCCCCTCCGGCATGACATTTTTTTACTCTCTTCATTGACATCCTTTGTAGTTCCCCCTTCGTATTCTGGTTTGCGAGGCTCAGCGTGGCGTATGTCGTGTGCCTGTCGCATCCGGAGCGCTTCGTGTGCCCGGAGTACCCCTACGCCCCTGGCGATCTTCTCGGCACGCACAATTGCCCCGGAGTCCCGCGACCGTGCCGTGTAGTGCGTCCACGCTACTGTTCAATAGACGCTCAAACTACCCCCAACCCCGGCCGGTGTGTACTCCCCATTCTGCGCGCACTTGCCGAGGGTTGATGACGTGACCAACTCAGTGCGACGAGCACTAAACAATGACAACCACTTCTCAACGCCGACGCCGACTCGACAACAACAGGAGCACAACGACGACAACCCGGCGATGACGCGACGCCAATTGAAGATGCGACAACGACGCCGTCGCCACGACGAGTCAATGAGTTGACGACAACCACACGTCACATCGACGCGGCGTCGGCCACGAACACCGAGGACTCTATGACACGAGCAACGTCGAACGCCTGACGAACAGCACGACGTCATGCCACGTCGCGATGAAGACGACGGACTCGGACGACGATGACGATGCGACGCCCACCATCCTCGTCCCTGACTCCTCCTCCCTCATCCTCTCACCCAGCGTGCAGAAGCAACCACACGACGTGCACAATTGTGCCCGTTGTGCAGTCGCTCCTGCACGCTGCCGTTGTTGTTACCGACAACAGCACAATGACACGGTGTCGACCATGAACGCCAATGTGCTGATGAACGACTTGGACGCGACGGAATGCCACAACGCGACGCCGATGACGCACGGCACGCGTGCAGTATCGAAATGGTCACGGGTACACGGTAGGCAAATGCCAACCCCTACCCGCTACCCGTGACAGGCCCTAACTGTACTGCCCGTCTGTTGATGGGGAGGATGAGACTATATTACATAGACTTCGTAGGCCCTTTAGTACCGGCGTGTCTGTAGTCTACTATTAACCGGGTCACTATCCACAAAAACAACGGCGGGACAAATGCACCCAGTCCAAAAAGGGAAGCAGGGCGGGAGGCGCACGGCGGGAGAGGTCACGCGTGCGGCGTGCCAAATAAACCCCCAAATTACAAAGTTTCCCCCAAACCGCCCAAAGGCGGGACTTTCTGGTCACGGTCAGGCGAGTCGATCGTCTCACGTAGTCCAGTGGCTATCTGGTTGGCAACGGAGCGCTCGAAGCCCACAACAGAGGGAAAAGTAAGTAACAGTCACTGATCTTGCGCGTGCGCCGATAGTGTGTACCCTGCTCTCACTTTCAAGTTCCCCCACCGTCATAGATGCGGCTCTACTGTATCCCCCTCTCCCTCATCCTCACTCTCACCCTGGCCATCTCTAGCACCACCTCTCAGGACCCAGATGCCCTGGAACTCCCGACCACACGTTCAGTCTGACACCCTCATCAATGTGCTCAACAAAGACTAGGACTACACACACCTCATCTCCATCCTCCAGCGGACTCGCCTCCGAGTCATCCCAACCACAACAGAACCCTTCCGTCGCCATCTCTGAGGTTTAGTCAGGATTCTAGTAGACGTGCTTGACAACAGCCGACCGTTGTTACTTGACCAGTTTGGCAGCTATGGGACGCTTCTGTCCCCAACATCATCTTCGTACGGTGACATCGTGGTCAAGGAAATGTAAGAATAGCGGAGTATACGGTCGGGATTGAGGATGCCCGATGAACGGTCGGAAAGGCTGACTGGGCTCGTGTATTGGGCCGCACTATCACCGGGAGCAGGACCGTCATTCAGATCCAACTGACCAACTGCTTAGGCAGTACGGCCCCCCATTCTTCCTGGGAGGCGTCGGCGTAGTGATCAAATGCCTTTTCTTCTATGGGGTGCGATACTGGTGGAAAAGGGACCAGACGGAACTTGGTGGTTTCGAACCTGCTGGAGGGTTAACGTTTGAGTGGGATGATGATCTGAGTCGTAGTAGCGACCAGATGTAGTAGACAGATGCATACCGGTCATGATTTTCAGCCGAGCCTGTGAACCGAGTCGGATCAAATCATATGCCAAGAAGAAACCCAAGGCCTGTCAAAATCGCTTGTCTAATAACTTTCCCTGGATCACTGGCAGTCAGTGCAGCAACCAATATCGTTTGCACCAGTGTGTCTTACTACTAACCACTTACAGTCGAGGAGACAGCAAGAATGTCGGCTGCCGAGAACATCAAAGCATTTGTCGCTGGCGGATTTGGCGGCGTGGCGGCGGTCCTTGTAGGTGAGATGGCATTGACATTTCGTACGCGTCCACGCTGATACCAAGTTTCGCCACAAGGCCACCCTTTCGACTTGACCAAGACACGCCTGCAGACGGCTGCTCCGGGACAATACAAAGGTGCCGTCGATGTCGTTCGGCAAGCTATCGCTCGGGATGGTGTAACTGGGTGCGCGATCATCACCTAGTATAATAGCACTACACGGTGCATTTCCTCACGCGCTATCGATTTCATAGGATGTACAGAGGGATGGTCCCTCCGCTTCTGGGCGTTACCCCAATCTTTGCCGTCTCCTTCTGGGTACATCCAGTCACCGCTTCCCGAGTTTGACTAATAAACCGTTCGTTCAAGGCATATGACGCTTCGAAGCAGCTCATCTTGGCTCTGACCCCAAACAGGTCGACCGAGAGACTTTCAACCGCGGAACTTGCCACTGCTGGCTTCCTATCCGCCGTACCAACCACACTCATCACCGCGCCAGTAGAGCGAGCCAAGGTCTTACTGCAGGTACAAGGACAAGGAACGGCTGGCACCCAGTACAAGGGTGTTTTCGATGTAATGAAGCACCTCTACAAGGAAGGGGGTCTACGAAGTATTTTCCGCGGAACGGGCGCGACGCTTGCTCGTGATGGACCCGGAAGTGCTGCGTACGATGACTTTGCCTCCACACTCGGAGTCTGAGCTGACGAACCATGAGACTAGCTACTTCGCTGCGTATGAGGTTACGAAACAGATGCTCACGCCAGCTGGCTCGTCAGCCTCGGAACTCAATCTGGGCGCCATCATCTTGGCTGGTGGGACTGCTGGTGTCGCAATGTGGTCTTTGGCAATACCCCCTGACGTTCGCTCGCTTTCTGATGCTGTTGTTTCAAGGCACTGATTCGTTGAAACAGGTGCTCAAGTCAAGGCTGCAATCTGCTCCTTCTGGCACATATTCCGGTTTATTTGATTGTCTGAGTAAGACCATAGCCCAGGATGGCGTTGCAGCTTTGTGGAAAGGCTTTGGGCCTGCTATGGCTAGGGTAAGCTAGGCATTCAGTATCTGGGGTCAAACTTATCTGTGTGTCTTTTCTCCAGGCATTCCCCGCTAACGCCGCCACTTTTGTAAGTGATATCTTTCGATACTTGACTCGGATGACTGTACTAATCTGAAATATGTGCAGCTGGGGGTAGAAGCATCACGGAAATTGATGGACGGTCTGTTCTAACTAGTATGTGTCATTGAATTTCGTTACCCTGGAGGGAAATACCTGTGATTGGGCACATTGTGATATAGATCCGAGCAGTACCTCGATATGCTCTGCTTTCTTCCTGTGATAATTTCTCACTCCCAGGTTATATATATATGCATGCTGCGCATCCGGGGGCGAGTTATGTAGATGGACTCTGGCAGCTTTATAGTAATCCAAGAAGGGGCAATAAGAAAAATTGATTCTAGGCCGCTTCATCTCAGCCAGATCAAGTTATGTATTTGCATCTCAGCAGAGTATAATATGGGGAGTCAACTAGTCACGACGGGCCTGTGACAAACGTAAAAGTTCGTCACGTCAAACGTCCGTGTGACGCGTGACGAATCGATCTCGTACGGCATGGTTCCCTGTAAAGCCACCGAAAAGCCGAGGTACTCGGCGACTTGAAAGCAACTACCACTTTCTGGTTAACTGTCGTGGCATACTGTGCAACCCCATCCAATTCTGAAAGCATCTGGTGAATGTCGAAGCCAACTGCAGGGAGCTCAAAGAGTACTGGCACTCGACTCCATCAACGGGCTTTGTCTGCATCCGAGTGAGAACTCTCTTCGTTCAAGTTGCGACTCGCTAGCCAGTAACAAAGTTGACAATTCACTGTAGAATTGCGCGCAATGCACGAACCTTTGAGACCTGGTCGGCGCACCAAAACTGCGAAGAAGCCTCCTTTTCAGACATTCCAGACGAATTCATGAGCGATGTCCAAGATATCTTCAACACCCATAACCGGATACCCAAAGCTTGGCTAGACAAGGTCCTTCGTCTGAGCCATCCCAGTGGGGTAGTTACTCACCGGCGTACAGAAGACTGCCTCGAACAGTAGCAACGAAGGGCTCGGCAACTTTCTGAAGTTGGCATACGATGCGTCGTCTCACCTTTTCACGAGCAGTCGTCAAACTCAGGACGAGGAGTTGATGGAAGAACTTTCTGCGGTATACCTTGCATGGAAAAGGCTCCGCAAGATGGGAACTAGGGATGAAAAATGGTCAGAAGCTGACTATGTCGCCAGCGTGTAAGTCTCGTAGAGCAACTTGCATTGCACGACGCGTCAGTACTAACGAATCGTTCCAGTTATAACGTCATTCGGAGTCCTGCTGTTAGGAAAAGTGTTTTCAGGTCAGTCGTCCACTTGAAGTTGAGTGCTCTGACTCACCATGCCCAGGGTGCAATGCGCGGTTTCTCTCCCACAACCGCCTAGCGTCATTCCGGAGGATGCCCGGCGCGTTATGAGCGCCAAGACGGTCACACCTGATTGCGCCATATTCCTCCCTTCGTCGCTGACGCGCGCATTATCGCAATCTGCCAAGTCGCCCTACAAAATCCTGAAGAAGCTTCCGGCGGTTGCGAAAGCCGGAACCGCGGCGAGAGGCTCCTCGTTTCGTTTCCAGAGTACGCCGTGCGCACAGGTCTCCGGGGACTCGGGGTTCGAGTTCGTGAGCAGCTTCTGGGAGGACAAGAAGCCAGTGCACGCTCTCCTCGACGATGCGTATCGCCAGAATCGCATCGCGACGGCTTCTGCTGCGCGCCATCTCCATTCGCTTAACGTTCAGACTCCTGTCATCGGGCTGATCTGGGCAGACCGGACTGTGCGCGCGCATATCGATTGGTGTGAGGTGGCGGAGGGAAAGCCGGTGGGTCGTTCCAGAAAATGTTTGAGTTCGATCGTTCGATCGATCGTTGTTTTTTTAGATCATCGTGTCAGCTCCGTATTCGCGCCTTGGGTCGCATGACCAGTCGACGTCCAACCAGCCTTTCCACGAATGGAATTTGGATAGCCCGAGCGACATCCTCGAAGTCTACTTCCTGGTTCGCAACATCGATGAATGGACTTGCGGCCGATTCCACAGTAGGGTCGTCGAAGGATTGAACAGTCTGGTGGAAAGCATTACCCTCAAGGACGGAACGTATCAGTCCTGGAAATGGCTCGGAAACACGGCGCCTATCAAAGTGCTCAAAGAAAACGTTGTTATCTCGTGCACCACAACCTCGCCCGGATCTTCTCCTCAACCGAAGAAAGACAAGCGCAGGCGCAAGAGGCGCTCGAGCCATTAATGAAGTACAGGATTCAATGCATATATCAATAATCGGAAATCCAGTGGCGGCATTGTACAGATATCTCAGCCAATTGCTTTTTGTATGCTATCGTTTATGCTACAATAACTATGTATATATGCGAATGGACTTCTCTCTTCTATTTCCAAGCAGAAGGGACTTTAGTGACAACCTCCGCCCACTTATCCAGTCTTCCAGATTCCCAGTCTTCAATGTACGAAAGATGAGAATCAGAGCGGGCTTCCTCTTGTCTTAATCTTTTTTCGGCATCACACCAGAATAGAACCCACGGACCCATCCGGACGTGACCTGTGCTGCGCTCAAAGTACCACTTGTTCACCGGGTTATTGGATCGGCTGCGCCATACGAGATCCCGACCTTCTCCCTTGCCCTCTTTACCGCCATTGGGATTAATGGAGGAGGGGTGGCCTAGGCCGTATGATTCATCGTGGAGGGCAACCCAAAGAAAGTCGACTGTGCCATCGCCCTGGTGGCTAGGCAAGACAGCAAACTTGTCCAAGTACGACATTGGGGACGAAGATGAACCGGGAACACGTTCGTTGGTAACGATGGCTGCACCAACGTAGTCTCCAGCGACTATCACGAAGTCTAGGCACGTTTCTAGGCGCTTATAGAACGCGCCGACGTCAAGCGTCCGTTGGAAGGAGGTCTGAAGCAGATAATTTAATTTTTCCTTGTCGACGTCGGCCAAGTCGCGGATGACCTGCATCGGCTGGCCACGGCGTACAAGAGTTGGAGTGTCTGGGGTCAACTTGCGGTTTCCCTGCAAGAGCGCATGGGGGAGACTCGAGGATACAGCAGGTTTGTTGGTGATTAGATTGGCAATGAGGGAGCTGGGCGAGCGATGTGATACCATGATGGCAGACGAAGTTGGAGGCATGTATGACAGGCACGTGTGTGCAAGGGCTAGATTTGAGAGAGCTGATGGCCTGTCCCCGTGCCAGGCGGGGTTGAAAGTATCCCGAATGTAGTCGAACTCGGAGGTGAGGTTTATCAAGAGATGGGGATGCCCGGAACGTGCATAGGATGGCACGCCACCTTCGCGATTGATGATCATCAGGCGCATCGGAGTGAGATTGACGTCTTCAGAGTAATCTGCGTGAGGGTCTGATGGTTTTTGGGAATGCGACTTGGCGTCTAGCTCTGCAGCTTCTACCATGCCACGCGCCAGAGCTGCTACGATGTGGTCGGCACTGACTCGGGTTGAACGACAGAACGAATCGAGGGCGAAAGGGGGGATGACGGGGATTTCACCAGCGCGGAGGGCAGAGCGAATTGGGGCGAGGTCCTCGGGGAAGACATGTGCCTCTGGTAAGGCGACACCACTGCGTGACTTATCACCATCTCCCGGCTTGGGTCCTAGGCGGATGAACGCGCCGAGGACGGGACGCGCCCGGGCCCCCTGGCCCTCGAGGGCTGCGACGACGCGGTTGGTTTCTTCGGTGATGGCAGCACGTTCGCGGTCATCACCCCTGGGCAGTGTATCATGCTCGATGACGATGACGCTGACCAACCCGAGTTTTTCCAAGTAAACCATGCCGCGGGAGATGCTGTCGAGCTGCCTGTCGGTGAATGGACCTTGGAGTTTGACCAGAGCGGTGCGACAGTAGACGGGATTGAGAATGGAAGAGATGACGGGACTCGTCTTTGCATTGGCATCAAGGGACTTTTGCGACGGCAGTTCTTGGCGGCGGGGGCGGGGAGCGGGGGGCGGGAGGTTGGGGAAGGTCGGAGGAAGATCGGGTTTTTTATGACGGTGGAGCTGGGGGGCTCCAAAGCTGTCTAGGTATGATTTTGTATCACGCAGGGAAGGGTTTGCCCTGAGGATGGAAAGGATGAAATCCTGCGTCAAGAGTGAGCCACGGTGGAGATCGGAAGGATGCGGAAAGACTTGCGCTTTCTGAGGGATCGTGATCGTCGCCCTCTGGGGGCAAAGCAGAGGGGTTTGGGTGGCGGAGACTTCTAATGGTCTGGGGGAGGAAGTGAGTGTAGAGAATGAGAAGAAGTCGAAGGACATACGGCATAAAATGCACGAAATGCAGTGCTGCGACGGGGACAGCGCTGGCGGGAGAAGAGACGGAGTGGGGAAGGGCAGAGAAGGGACATGTTACTAGTGAGGGTGGAATGGGACGTGATGGGCTTTTAACATGGCCAGCCAGATGATCTAACCAGGGCGAGCTGTATTTGCTGTGACTCGCCGATGAGCCTAATCCGCCACTCGGACTGCAATCGCACATTTCGCTCAACTTACAACATACTTTTATTACTTACAGCAAGTGAAACGGAATACAGGATACAACAGATCAGAACGTTCCATCTCGCGGCGTCAAAACGTCAGGATCCGAAAGTGTCGGTCGTGGGACTCCAATCATGATGAAGCTCAGTCGAGTCTCCGAGCGGAAATGAGAGAGCGACCACTCACATCGACGAGAACCACGTTGTCTTCGGTGCACATTGCCTCTGTGAAAATGGGCTCCCCCTCCGACGGCGCAGTCAACTTCCTCCGGAAAATCCGATACGGCAGCCACGTTCGCACCTCGCTCACAAACACCCTATTCCTCACCACGCTGGTGTCTCCAATGTGCCACTCTACCTCGCTCGACTCGCTCTTGTGCCGACCGATGTCCCTTTTGATCCCAAGCTGATTAAAATCCCACACCTCCAATATCCGTGATTCCCTCGATCGGATTTCTCGCCGCTCACCACCGGTGATTGAACTGAATCTTGTCCCATACACGTAACATACCCACGTATGAGAGAGTGGCGCTTGTGTTACCATGCGTGTCCCAGCGGGTCCCCATTCTGACCACTCGAAATTACGCCGTGTCTCGCCTTCCCCAAGGAGCGCAATGCGAGCCAGGAGCGTGTCCGACAGAACGAACAGATCGATTTCTTGAGCCTGCATAACCCACATAGTCACGATATACAGCCTTGGGCCAGGTCCGATCGAAAATGGCACCTGGGCGCTCGGATGTGGTGACCAGTCGCTACACGGGTCGGACCGAATTGAGAAGCGCAGCGGACGAATCCAAGGGTAGCACGTGGGGTACAGGAACGAACAGAGATACTCGATATAGCTGAAACCAATTCTTTCGCCATCGCTAGAGTCTAGGTCTATGACGAAAAGTCGAGGCTGGCAGAGGTTGGGTTCGAAGTCTCCGAATCCACCCACCAGGATGAGGCGTTCGGTGAGAAAGGCAAACGCCATAAGGTTGCCGCCGTAGGTGCTCTAAATGAAACCAGGGTGAGCCCACGCGGCGTTAGATATCTGTCCTGTCTGACCAGAAGCGTCTCGCCCGTCTTCCAATTCCACACGACGAGCTCTGAGGTTGCTACTCTGCGACTGATGAATTGGACGGCGACATGATCGCCATGAACTTGGATCATGAAAGACAAGTCGATATTGTACACGTCGACGTCGTGCACGAGTACGGGAGACTTTGTGGCCAAGGGGTGTGGTTTTCCGGTTGTGAGGGAGCGCAGGTGTATGGCGATGACTATTCGTGCACCGTGTGGGGTGGGTCTCGAATGAGGTAAAGATGTGTACCTGGGGAATGGATACGTGGCTCACCGATGCACTGGCTGTGCGATGAGGGCGAGAAGATCCTGGGCGGGATCCAAGGTGAGGTCTCGGATAGTGGTGTCCAAATCGAGTGACCAGACTTTCTCTTGGAGGCGGTGATAGCGAGACGGGAGGCGACGAAAGACTAGACCACGTCCGCCCCCATTTATTGACTGGGCCAATACGCCGCCGTAGAGCTCATAGAGAGAGCCCTGCATCATGCGGACATCCTTGAGTGCGATCCATTGTAGGGCGTGCCATGCGGCTTGGCTGCTGCGGAGCAAGTCGAGGCGATCAGCGGGAGAGATGGCGCTAGGAGGGCCATTTCGCATGCCGGAGACGGCGAGTTCGATTGTATATTGGCATGGGGCGTTGTCACGGACGAGAGCATGAAGAAGACGGCATACCTGTGAAGATGAGATCGGATGGGAATGAGACGGGCTCTCAGAGAGCACTACTTACGAGCGAGCAGGCGATGAGGTCGCGGTAGGGGAGATGAAGGAGAACGTGGATGATAATCTCGGGTGGGATGAGGAGGAGCATCATTAACCACGTGATCGGAAGGTGACTGACTTGGCTAACACTCGCTCGCATCCAACCCCCGCTTGTCCAATGACGCCGTCTACAAAGGTAAGCTTTCTTCTACACTTTCCTTCTCTTTCTGACTACACTCATCTCCACAAGTTCTACCAGGAGGACATCGTTCGTCGCATCGATTCTCCGAACCTCCACGGCGTCGTATTGGTACGTGCTACGGCCTTGTTTCCGGTAGACCAGCTCACTCTCTTCCCCGCAGCGCTGTTGGCACGATGCAGACGATCTTCCTCCCATCGCAGGCTCAATCATGGATCCCCTCATGCGCCCTCTCGTCCGAGGCGAGGTTGGCGTCTCTTTCCTCCCCGGCGGCCTGCGCGAGATCGTTCCCGAATTGGATTACGAGCTCGTCGATCGCAATTTCCAGGCAGGCGACTACTGCAAACGCAGTCTCGACGACGTTCGCTCCGGCGTCGTGGCAGGCACTCATGTGCAGGCCAGGCTCGTGCACGCCATCAGCGGCGAACCTCTCGACGGCTGGAGAAACGTAAACGATCTTCGTCACGCAGTCAGCGTCAATGCGGGTGACTACGTCGTTTATGACGATTGGATAGGGCAAGTGAGCAGTTCCCGTCTTTCTGCGTGTCGTAAACCATTGCTTATCTGCCATCAAGGTCATCGAGGTACGCATATATCCCAGCTCACTCTTTCAGTTCATTCATTCCAGCAGCTCTTCGACGAGCTCGTCATTTCTGCCTCAGGAACCCTCATTCGAATGCCAGAAATAAGCTCACGTCTCACAATCGGGGACAAAGGACTCGTACGTCCCGGCGTGTTTTTTTTTTACCGTTCCGTCGAGTCTTTGACATTGTCGTCCAGGATATCCTACCACATCCCTTGACTTTCCACGGCATCCATAATGGCTGTCATGGTACACCCATGCCAACATTGACCGACACCGTGGTCGACCTCCAGCACACCGTGCTTGCTGTTTGTTGGCTAGCAGTGAATCAAACGGTTCGATTTCTCATTCTCATCGTGTCGTACTCTGACCACTTCCCTCAGCTTGATCGTGATGCTGCGTTGAAGAGGCGACGTCCCGAACGTTTTTGGCACGGACGCGACCTTACAAAGCTCACTGTTTTGAAGACAAAGTCCGGTGATATTCGTGTCGGCGACAAAGTAATTCTCACAAAAGACGAGACCGTCCCTATTGTCTCGTTCGAGACTGGGATCGATGGTAATAGCAGGATCGACAGCCGCACTCTGTGTGTTCAGGAAACCCGGTCAACCGTCGCAGTCCTATGGCAGGATGGCTCGAGAGAGACCCTGCCGTCCACAGACCTCATTCCATACCTCAATGTCGACGAGTATGATTGCTGGTGTGTGCGACTTGCTCACTAGATGGTATCCGCTCAACCACTTGCAATAGGCCAGGCGACCATGTGTTGTGGAAGAACGAAGACCAGGAACGTGTAGCCATAGTCCGGTCCGTCAATGCGACGGACAGGGTCGCTGTCATTCGCTGTGCAGATACGGGTACTCTGGAAACAGTATCCGTCTTGGAACTTGATCCGAACGGCACCGGAGACACGAGTCCCGATGCATTACATGGTCACGGTTTTGGCGTGCGGCGCGGTGACTCCGTCTTCATTCATCCTGTGGGTACCACGAACGGGTTTGCGCCTCCACGAGTTCCCAGGATCGGTGAGATCGAGGAATGGGTTCGCGAACCACCGGTGCGAGCCGACGGCGAACTTTGCGGCTGGAGACGTACTATGGCCGACCTGGGAGCATTGATTGCGGCTAACCGAAATACCCAAAGGCTTTTTCTATACGATGTTTCTCTTCCCAGAGTAGACGACAACTCTCTCTCGTGGTTCGGGGAAGTTACCGAGGTACGTTTCAAGTGGTCTTGTCCAACTTTTGGTTAACCGATGGTCATAGCTCCATCTGGATGGTTCAGTGGAGGTGACTCACCCAAACATGGATGTGTCCATCTTGCCTCTGGAAAGATTAACAAGACTGTATGACAGTCTGGAACAAATTGAGGATGATGGTTGGGAGGATGAAGCATCAGAGCGTGACTCGAACGAGGAATACTCGGAAGGCATTTGGCTTCAAGATGCAGACGGCGTTTGGCGGTTCGAGAAGAACTCTGATGACGACGAATGGGAAGAGACAGACGAGGAACCAGATGAAATGGAGGACGTCATTCCCTGGGCAGAGATTGAGTCGTCTCTGGGGCGGGACGACGACTCCCTTCATCCTCCAAGTAACGCCATGACGGATCTTATTGACATCTCCCCGCTCCCAACTTCGCCCACTACTACGTCCCCGGAGATGAGTCAAGAATTGGTTGTAAATGCTCTTGCAAAGAACACGGATGACGGGGATGACGACTCGTTTTGGAAACGCTTCGAGATACTACCATCTGCCCCTGTCGATCATGCCTTTTACTCCACGACTGCTGGTCAACCTTCGAGGGCTTTCCTTGCTCGCCTGACCAAGGAATACCGAGCTCTTTCCAACAGTTTACCAGGTAAACGGTATTCCTAAAACGTGGCCAATACGTCGACACTGATTACATTCACTAGATTCGATCATAGTGCGTGCATACGAGGATCGTTCGGACCTATTGCGATGCTTGATCATCGGTCCAGAGAATACACCGTATGAAGATGCACCGTTTGTCATAGATTGGATGCTGGACTCCAACTTCCCTCAAAGTCCGCCCATAGCTCATTTCCTCAGTTGGACAAATGGTAATGGGAGAGGTGCGTACGTCTTCCCGGGTTTCGCTGGCGTGTGCTCACTGCCATGTCGATCCGCATCACACAGTCAACCCGTAAGTGGATCGAAGGATACATTTGCCATGTACAAACTGCTTACCTTTTTTCAGGAACCTGTATGAGGAAGGCAAAGTTTGTCTATCCATCTTGGGAACTTGGTCTGGCGATCGTACCGAGACCTGGAGTGCGTCGAGATCGAGTTTACTACAAGCTTTTGTCTCCATCCAAGGTTTAGTGCTAGTGAAGGAACCGTGAGTGACGAGGCTTTTTTTTCACCAGCGGCGTTTTTCTGAAATGCTTGTCTTAGATGGTTTTGTGAGCCTGCGTACGAGAAGCTGAGAGGAACTGAAGAAGGCATGGTTAACAGGTTGCGATTCTGCATGCTAAACTGTTTACGTCCGGGCTAATTTTTATGCAGTCGGCTGTATAACGAAAAGGCGTACGTCCTGTCCAGGGGATTCGTCCGCCGAGCGCTAGAGATACCTCTTGGTGGTCTACAGCTAGAGATGAATTGGCTGTTTTACACCAAGGGAAGGCTTGCCAAGGTCCTCAATGATGCCCGGCAGCTGATCGAGAAGAGCAAGAGCAAGAGCGAGCCCGCCGGCGACGTCAATCAAGACCTTGCGGTGCCTCGACTGACTGCGGGCGGAATCATCACGCTGGAGCGGACCTTGGGAAAACTTCAAATGTTGCTGAACCAAAATATCCAAGTTACGGGAGCAGTATGATTAATTCATCTAGTACCTTTAATGGAGTCTTCTTGGTATGGAGTAGCAATATCTATCGGCAATGTTGTATGTTCATTGCTAATGTAGCCGAGTGTAACATCGAAACATATTCCCATCCCCATGAGACGACGCTCGTTGATAAATGCGCAACAAACGGTATTGCTTTTCCACCAGATCCAAGGACGAATTGAGCAAAGCGTGTACAATAAAAGGGACGACTGAAAACAACGCATGGCATTCCACAAACAAAAAATCTTGCAAACAAGTACATGTCCGACGCACACACGGTCAAGATCTACAGATTCTTCAACACTGATTTAAGAAACTGCTGTTCGGGAATGGATGGCACGAACGGAATCACAAGGGAATTTTTCACCAACTATCTATACTTTATACTCGTATCCATATGTTGCAAAGCATTCCGAGTTGAGCTCGTAGCAGGATTGATCTGCAGAAACTCAGTATATCCCAGTGCGGTACAGGATCTCACTCACTTGTGATCGTGACTCCTGAGGTCGCTTGCTGGAACACGCCGACCGCGTACGTGTTCAATATTGCATTGCATTTCATTCCACAGAAAGGATGCTACAAGATAGTCATCGACCAAAAAAACAAACTGTCTCCATGCCATCACGATCATCATCATCAATCTGATGAATATCATACATTGTTAGTCCATTACCATCAGAACTGGAAATGACTTACTTGTTCCGAGTCCCAACCAATTTTCAACCTTCTCTCGGGCAATTTGTTGCGAATGTATTCTAGCTTCTTCCTCCTGTTGTTTCTGCATCGATTCGAAGGTTGTTCCAGGTTGGTAAGGCCCAGGACCGCTGAAAAGCAGAGCAAATTGAAAAGCGGTGTCCATAGCCTGAGACATCTCTGAATCCAGATGATCAGTTTCAACGTGACAGCACCGATGATGGTAATGAGGTGTGGTTGGATGGTCTGAGTCTGGTTTAGCGTCGTCATTGTCTTTGTGGGTGGAGCGGGATGACTTTTTCTTTCTGAGCTGTTGGAGCTGCTCCTCGTAATCATTCTCGTGGCGGGAACTGAACAAATTCTGGACCTCCTCGCTGGCCCAATGTTTGATGACAGCAACACCATATACGTAATCCAGAAGTAGCCTCAGAGGTGCATTGGTACCCTCGATCGACCAGTCAGGTATGATATCCAACTGCGGAGGAACAAATGGATTGGGCGGATCGAGATGTTGAAACGTTGTACGTGAAGGTGGTATTTCTCCACCCTCCACCCTTGAATGCAATTCACCACGCTCCACGATTGGGATGTCACCAGGGACCATAGCAAAATTGGGAGTCTAGAGAAAAAGTGGGTCATTCACTAGAAGGCAATGGCCGAGACAATTCACAAACCATCAGGAACACGCTCCTTCCCTTGTGAAGTCGTTCACGAAGGTCGGCTCTCAATAACACACCATTCTCGGGAGAATCAATACCGAGGTCAGGGTCCTGGTCCTCCATGTCATATAAACTCCTACGCCTTGAAACGACGTACTGGATGTACTAGTATTGACAGTCAGACATACGTCTGCAACGAAAGCGAGAATCATACCTGATCGCCCTTGGAATGGGGGGTGATATAAGCGCAATCATATACTGCTGGATCTCCCGTGACTACACAACTATTTCGTCTCGCTGAGCAACACTTTGACAAAGGAGGGAGGATGTGAACTAGCAGAATTCGAAGACGATCTGGGGTCATTTAGCCCTTGGGGATCAATGGGACGGAGACTGCCTGTTTCCATATGCCCTATCAGTAGAAAATGGCTGCATGCACGTAGACATTACCTTCAGGGAAGAAGTAATAGCTTTCTGCAAATCCAGTGACAGTCTCATATGCGACAATGGTGCCATCATCTCCTGAATCATCATAATGGAGATTACCTTTGGCACCGAGTAGCGAAGGCGACAAAACGAAGCCATTTCAGAGGCTTATAAGAGAGCCTCTCAATATCCTGCAGCGGGATTTCCAGGGCACCGATCCATTCTCCGTTGTTTATTTTTGCGTATATGATACCGACCATCGTGGTTAGGAGGCGGAGCGCAAAGCGTTCTGCGGCTCTGCGGAGCCCGAGTTGCCGGGTATAAGGCCGGAATGGTTTCGATACTTGATAACAATACTAATCTGAAACGTGTGCAGCTGGGGGTAGAGGCCCATCACGGAAACTGATGGACATCTGTTCTAACCATGTCCCATTGAATTTCGTTACCTTGGAGTGAAATACCTGTGATTGGGTACATTGTGAACTAGATCTTAGACTAGGCAATGTGTTCATTGCTAATGTAGCCAAGTGCAACATCAAAACATAATCCCATCCCCATGAGACAACACTCATTTATAAGTGCGCAACAAACGGTATCCAAAGACGAATTGTGCAACGCGTGTACAATAAAAGGAACGACTGAAAACAATGTATGGCATTCCACAAACAAAAAATCTTGCAAAGTATATGGTCTCCCGCAATGTCCGACGCACATATGGACAAGATCTACAGATTCCTTTCAACACTGACCCAAGAAACTGCTTTTCGGGAACGGTTGACCAAAGTCGCCTGTCCATGTCGTGAGGTTGTGGTTGCTGTACGCTTCGATGTAACTTTACAAAGTCGTGAGGAACGCACATCAGGTATCATAGGAGGCACTTACTCGTTGATGTATGCAGCAGTCGGGAAGCCCTTTGGATCGCAACCAATGTTCTTTGCATTCTTGGGTTGGTAAACTCGAATCCAGTCAATTCTCATTTTTGTCGGGAAAGTGAGTGCCGCGAAATCTATGGCTGCAAAGTTCTGAGATATACCCAGATTAGCAATCAAGTACTGTTGGATGGCTTTCAGCTGCCGTAGGACTTGGCCACAAGTGCGATCGTTACCATGGGTTCCTGTGGTATTGGTCTGTCTGCAATCTGGGTCAACGAATCCGCCTGCATTCCGCTCGCATCCAGTGTCCAAGCAGCTTGATCATTTGTGATCCAGGTGATGTACTGATACTCTTGTGAGATTACAAGGTGAGGACGTGTAAAGCACTTACACCACCATCGGATGTGAAACCTGAAACGCCATGCGGCTTTAGCGAGGGATAGCACGAAGGGAATCACAAGTACCTGGTTTATACTCGTATCCATACGTTGCAAAGCATCCCGAGTCTAGCTCGTAGCAGGATTGATCTGTAGCGATTCAGTTTATCACCAGTGCGGCGCAGGATCCCACTCACTTGTGATCGTGACTCCTGAGGTCGCTTGCTGGAACGCGCCGCCCGCGTACGTGTTCAATTGGGAGATGGAGGGGTTATATATGTCAAAGTTGCCTGTGGTATTTTTCCACGTATAGGCTGCATTCATGGGCTAGGCAAAGATTGATTAGTATGCGTCGTTCGTCACACAGTTCACTTACGGCCCACTGCGCAGACTGTGAGACCGAACCCTGAGGTGGGGTGCCCACGATCTGTAACCATGAGCAAGATCCTGCGGCTTATGGATGATGTGACACACTTGAGCTTCAAATACATCGATTTCTGGTGCAGAACGGCCGACATATGTTCCGTCCGAGTGGACAGGTCCAGGATGTGGTTCACCCTTGCAGGTACATCTCGATAGTCGTTGACCGGGGAGATAAGACAAGACGTATCCGTTGTTCTTGTCACCGTTGACTAGAGCGGCTGGGGGACCACCATTGTGTGTCTGGTTCGGTGCGGTACCAACATCGCAGCTGTCGTAAGTGTAGGGCCACTGGAGGGAGATAAGTACATAGCATGCTCGAGTGAATCGACGATCCATACCATGCCTTCCAAGGTTGCACCAAAGCCCACGCGACCTGTGACGGTGTTCGAGTTGATGAACGTTCAACTTGTCGCACATACTCACCTAGATTTCCCATAGTCCATACTAGAGAGGAACGTCAGTGCGTCGGCGAAGAAGAGAGGAGTGTGCAAACCTGCAGGCCATAGTCCTAGAAGGGTATGGTTGGGTTAGCGATAATATGTGGGCAGCAATCTGCGCACCGGATGCGTCGTTAGCCCCCGGTAAAGTGACGGACGTGAGGACCATGCCGCCGGTGAAACAGAACTTGTTCCAAGTGGAGACCATTCCACTGACATAGTCGAGATTGTTCATGGTCCGTTGCGCCAAC
The DNA here is from genome assembly GCA_038091575.1 of Leccinum subgranulosum. Lineage (NCBI taxonomy): Eukaryota > Fungi > Basidiomycota > Agaricomycetes > Boletales > Boletaceae > Leccinum > Leccinum subgranulosum. The sequence continues at coordinate 98,066 of JBBPOS010000015.1, read as the reverse complement.
GTTAATTCAAGTGCACCGTCCTTGGTTACTGCCTGATCGGGCCAATACCACTCCATATCGTTCGTCTGGTATGGACGTCAAAATGACCGAGGATAGATGAGAGAGGGAAAAGCGCACCTGCCAATAGTGGAGATTGGCTGCCTCCCAGTATGGATCATCACCAGGCCAAAAAGTGCGGTTATCTGTGTTGAACTCGTCGCTGAAGACGAGTTGCCACTCGGCACCATCTGCAAAAGATTGCACGGTATATGCGGAAGATGGTGTGTCGACGTCGATTAGACCATAGTTGTTTGGAATGGTAGGTATCTACGGAGAAGTATGAGTGACAGGAGATGGTCAAGTGTGGTGGACCTTGCCTGGCCGCTGGCATTGATACCACCGAGATTAAAACCGCCCGCGTAAGAGAGGCGGTGAGAATTGAAATAGGATATTATAGGGAAACCGGCGCTGAAGAAAGGGTGAGGGCGAGGACATGCTGGGGAAAGCGCACACACAAGAGGGAGACTAGGCCGAGGGCAAGAAGCACCAGACAGCCCAGGTTAGTTAGGCCTCTGTAGGTAAGCACGCTACCGCCGCGGTCACTCTTTCTATCACGCCGCGGGTCGGGATTGTGTAGATAGTCGTCTGGTTCGGGGTGGTTAGGCGAGATATCAGCACCCCATGATTGAGGGTCAGGGGATAGAGAGAACTGAAAGGGAGAGATCTGTGAAAGGGTAGACGAGGGAGTGGAAGGGAGACTTGCCTTGTCAGAGATGGAGTGTATTTGGGAAGCAGATGACCGGCCTGCGGTTGCGCCGGAGTAGGGGGAATCGTTCTGTGGAGGGGAATAGCGTAAGGTGAAGTGAGAGATGGAATGAGAAAACGAACGAGGGTGTTTGCACTGGGAACGCTTCGTATGGATGGTGGTGCTCTTGCAAACGCGGCCTGCACGGCTTGAGGAGCTCTTGCTGATGGTGGAATAAGGCTGGCTGTAGACGGAGCGTTCGAGCCAGTCTGCGCATAGAAACGACGGCCATCGTGAGCTCGAAAAGCCATGAAATATTTATGCAAGTAACGAGCGACGACGACGACGACAACGAAAGACAAGAACGTGTGAGAAATCAACTTGTAACATATTTGAAACCCATGGAACTTCTCCGCTCCGTCACCATCGTAGCAGCCTCTCGCAAGCCCGCCTCCCAGCCCACGTCCCCGCCGATCGCATTCACCAGCGCCGACTTTTCCAACGCGTAGTGCGCGCGCGTCGCACTCGGCGGCGAACCCACCACATCATCATCATCATCATCATCATCCTGACACCGTCTGTCCAGCGCCAGAAGCGAATCCCTCGTCTTCTTGATTCGTTCCCGCTTCGAGGGGCGCCCCTTTGTCTTGCGCCCCTCTGCGGTCGACGGTGTGTCGTCGGCATCCTCTACTACGACTTCGCGCGGGAGCGCTCGAGGACTCAGTGGATGCAGCTCCGAGTGTGGCAAGACCTGGAATACTTGTGCTTCTAGCAGACTAGATTGTACGTAGAGAATATGAGGACGCAAAAGCTCTCCGTCGAACGCGTCGGGGAGCATCAGTATTTCTCGATAGTGATCTCGGATCACAAGTCAGGCACAGAGAGAGAGAGCCGGCAGGCACGCGTACCGCAGGTTACCTCCACATGCGCAACGATAGACAGCAACGGCGCAGGGATGGTTGGCTGCATGTGAAACACGGCGTATAGACCAAACAGTGCCGCAGCGCGATTGAGAAGGGTCTCCACGGCTCGAATCCGTTCTGGAACACGTTGGGCGGATCGAACGAGGCTGCATGGACAGACTCACCCGAGAAAAGGCGCATCATGACTCTGAGAAAGGCGACACGAGAGCGCGCGTCAAGTACTTTGAAGTGAATCCATGTCCAGCCGTGCGCTTGCCAGATGTGCTTGAAGAGAGCAAAGGGGCGAGCTGAAGAGGAAGTGTATTGGAGAGAAAATTCGCGTAAGAGTGATTCTACGTCTGCGCGTGCGGGAAGAACAAAGGCAGAAGAAGAGAAATAAGCTGGTTGAAGAACGATCTGACCGCGAGTGCTCGACGGAGACGGGGCGGAGACGATCGATGTCATGTCATGTACATAAGCTACTGCTAACTCGGTTTCTCACCACCACCAAGTATGCTTCGTCGAGGGGGGAACGTATCGTGTTTCTTCTGTCTGTCGGCGGTGAGTTCAGCTCACATCGATCCCCGGTCCTTCCGTTGCCCCCATTGTGGATGCTGGAACAGATTCAATGCCGGTGGAGAAATACTCTCCGATGACCCAGCCATGCACGACGAGAATCTAAATGCTCGTTCCTTTGCCAAACGTGGTCCGTTCTTGTTCTCTTTCCTTACATCTTCTTATCCTCATTCCATCCAGCATCCCCGAACAAGGACAGACTACCGTCCACCTACGGCAAAGGCCCATTCTGTCACACTTGCCAAACCAACCAGATGCTCCTCGTCAACCTCCTTTCTAACTATCTGCCCCACCCTCAGGCAAGTTCATTCCTATGTTGGCTACATCCATGTTCACAACATCACAGCATCCCGACTACGCCCAGCGCCTCGAAAACCTTCCCGCCTATCGTGAATCATTGCACGTGCGCTACCCTCCCGTCTGTGCTACTTGCCTCCCCGCAGTTCAAGATGAGATAGAACAGAAGAATCAGATGGCTCGCATCAAGGCCCTCGGAGGCTGGCTCAAAGAAAGCAAAGGAAAGGAAAGGCAACGTCTCGCATCCACCTCCGCCAACGACCGTGACAGGCTGGGCTGCCAACTTGCTATCTGGCGACTAAGGGGTGCTTTGTGGTGGACCACCCTCTTGTCCGTGCTCGTTGCTTATGTAGCAGGTAGGCCCATTCCCTTCTCGCCCTAGACTTGCCTTGATTTCCCCGCTAGCGATCCGAGGATATGATTTCCAACTTTCGCTCGCTCGGGCAGCTCCCGCACTACCTGCTTTCTCTCTTTTCTCTCTTTCATACACGACATGGGATCCAACCTACTATCGCTTCAAGAAGGCGAAAGCGCAGGGTCGCGATGTCCGCATCAAAGGAAAGACTCCATACATTGTACGCCACTGTCATATCATGCAACTTGAATTAAAAATAACCCGCGTTCCACCAGGCTCTTCAGATGCTCGCTTGGTTGTCTAGATTTACCTCGTCCATTCTCCTCTTTCTCCCATTCCAATCTTCATCTTGGGACTATCTCCACACTGCTGCTTACCCATCGTCGTATCGTCTTGGTGCATATTGTTCAATGTCCCTCATCATCGAATTATTGGTATGTCTCTCTTCCATCGGTCTTTTGAATCGTCGATGTAAACAAAAACTTCACAGGTTCTCTTTTCGTCATTCACCATCCTCCATCTACAACGTCCTCCCACAATTCGCCTCCTCGAAACGTCATCGCGATCTTCCGTGCGTGATACCCCCGAATTATCAGCACGCAGTGCACGCGCCTCTCCCATGCCCACAGCATCCCTCAACAACGAACCAGACCTACTCGCTTCCCTCACACTCTCCTCTAAACCCCTCGTTTCCTCTAGCACCAACCCTGTGTTTGGACATCCATCTCTAGTACCCCCTCAGCCATCTCCGATCAAAGTCGACGAAGTTGTCGACGAAGACGCGATGGATTGGACTCCGACCAATCCGTCTCCTGTCAAGGTCAGGACAGCAGCCCCCGACGATGACGGTGCTTGGCTGCGCCCTCAGCGGTTTTTCCCTCCTGAACGTCCCACCGGCCTCGAGAGCCTGTTCGCCGGTACGAAACTTGACGATGGGGACCGCCCGCCCGCTAAACAGATCACCCCTGCGTGGATGGGTCGTTGGAACGCTCGAGGGATCGGATGGTCGATAGCCGCGATAACCGTACTCCTCATACCTCTAGGTTCCGTCGTTTACCACTTGTGGAAGAAGGGATGGATACAATAATTTGATACACATTCACATCGCAGTGCCACTGGCATCGTGCAAGTTAACGAGTATGTATCGAGTGCTGAGTGCCGACCCAAACAACAACAGTATCTATGTACCTGTGCGGGGAAATAAAGCAAACAAGGGGTAAAATGATATAAGTGCTATGGGTATGAACGCACGGTATTAAAAAGATGATGCGTTACGGTGGAAAAAGTTCGAGGGGAAAAGCATCAAATTGCGTCGTCCAGCAAGCAAATGGAAAAAGATGATGTATATCCAAACATCCACCGATACCTGTTTAACCAAAAAAAGTATGGACACGACCCCCGCCTACCTAGTACCCGCTATAACCATGGTGAGGGGGAATCCCATATTGATCATACTGAGCGGGGCGGTTGACGCTGGGTGCTAATCCGTGATGCTCTTGCATCATAGGCTGCGGAGTAGCTCCACGAGCAAGATCCGCATACCCGCCGACTGGCGCGAGATTCACCGGACCAGCAGTAAAATCATGGTCAGGAATAGGGTTGAGCGGGGTACTGCCGTACCCAGCAGCGCCGCCTCGCGCCTGCTCATCCACCACGTGAGAATTAGCAGAACCCGAGTGGAACGAAGAGGAGCGGGACAATGGACGGCGGTGGCCGGGCAGACCAGAGTCTTCGTTGCCTCCTTCTCCTGTCACGCCAGGCTGCCAGTCGATGGGCTGCATGCGCCCTTCAAAGTCGGACGAGGGTCTGAACTTCCATTTGCGTATCAAGGTCCATGCGATGACGGAGGCACCGATGCAGGCGGCGAGGACGATCAGGACCGTCACCGCGGTGTGCGGGAGGGCTGAGGAGTACTCGGTGGTGTCGCTTTGCGTGGGCGTGGGCGCGCTGTTGGAGCCGGTAGTAGTCAGGTACACGACGGACTTGGATGGGTTGACGGAAGATGGCTGAGGCCCGTCCGACGATGGGCCCAGAGTGGGAGACGTGGTAGGGGACGTGGTAGGTGAAGAAGAAGAAGAACTGGAGCTAGAGGACGAAGGCCCATTCGCGTTGGAACTGCTCGACGAGCTGACTCCGTTGCCAGTTGGGGAAGGGCTCTATTTGATTGATGCTTGAGAAATCAAATTGTTACGAGTATTTAAAAAGTCGAGCTCACCGGTCCTGTCGAGGTAGACGACCCAGGGGTCGCCTGGGTGACGAGCGAAGATATAGAAGATATCACAGTATTGTCTGAGGAAGTTGAAGATGGCGGCTGGCCCGGCAAAGGCAGACTACCAACGGCGGGCATTCGCTTCTTCAGCAAACGCCCGAGGTCGGCATGATCACGGCGATGAGGGCCCAAGGAGTCGGCGTTGGCAGAGGCTGCGAGGACGAAAGCGATGGTAACATAAAGGAGAGTGAGTTTGAAGTTTGCCATCTGTCAATGAATACGGCTTTCCGTGAACGAAGGAAGCTCGTAGTGGGAAGAACGAGAAACTTGTTGTGATGCTAGAAAGGGAGCGTGGATAACGAACGAACTTGAAGAAAAAAAAGATACACGGACTCGCTGTCGTGCTCTAGACAAGTTGTCAACCCGTCAGCTGCCTAGGGAACCCTCCAGGCTTGGATTTCCTAATCCGTCCCACAAAAACAACTACAATTGTGTCAAGTCAAGTAGTACTGCCATTAAGTTACAGTCCTAATTCAAGAAAATACGTCCAAAAACTATCCAAGTTGTTGAAATGTCCACGAAATACTACGGGTGACTTTTCAAAGACCACTGGTTGAGCGGGACACTGCTGGGTTGTACGTATGACGAGCTTGACACGCCCGGCCACTGGGGGGTCATCAGAACCTCCAGAGTGTACGAACCAGCGGGCAAATCGATCACGAGGACCGTCACACCCGTATTCGGTTGATCAGGCCACCCAGCTGGGGTGGGTGGGTCAGAGGACAAGCGCACAGCGTCCATAGTAGAAAACTGAGCTCCCGATGGAGGATTCTGGAGCTCAACAACCATCGTGCTCGATCCAATCGTCAATGTGGCAGTTTCGTTATTGTTGCTAAGCGCAATATTGGTAGCGTTCGTGTGCGCTCGCCACATGACAGATCCCGACGCATTGATCTCGTCTTGGAGGAGCACTTGCTGGCGCTTGTTGATCATGCGAATTCCACGTGAAAACGATGTCCTACACGGATGTTACACCTCTACCTTGACAGCGAACAAGATGAACTTACACGTTAAAGTATGCACTAGCCAGGTTGGCGGTGAAGTACGCCGTCGAACCGTCAGGTACATTGAAGACAGTGCTGGAGCCCTGAGCGGTTCCAGAAGAATCAAAGCTGACTGTCGGTGCGGCCAATACATTTTGATTAGCCGCGTCAACAAGGATCGTGTTTTGACCCTCCGTCCGCTTGCGGTAATACAACCACCTCTCGCTACCCTGCGTGTCGTTGCTGAAGTACCCCTCAGCAACGTAATTGCCATCTCCAAGTTCTCCAAACCAGCGGGATCCCAAAGCGTCAACCACGAAATCCCCACAATCCAGGTCGTTGTGCGTCTGATGTTGCTGAAGTGTCCCAGCCTTGATTGCAACGAACAAGGCATTCTCGTCCGTCCACGAGGATCTCATTGAAGCCCACTGATCGGTGTTGTTGTCAAAGTAGTGATCAAGTGCAAGACCATCCCAAAATGCGCCAGTGACCGTCGGGTCATACCAGAACATGCTCCACGGATCCGCGGCGTCAACTTGGTCCCGCTGGAACAGCTGGTATTGGGGCAGGTTGAAATGTTCACCGTAGAGAAACAAGCTGTTGGCGGTTGCGGTGTACTTGTTTGGACCAGTGTCGCCGTAGTTGAACAAGGAACCAGGCCCAGAGGCGTACATGTGGAAAAGCCCCGAAGACTTTATTCCAGGATTAACGTCCAGAAGGTTGTACGTGGAACCCGTGGCCGTTAGCAGCGAGGCCGACAATTCAGCGTGTCCTGTCGAACCAAAGTACCAGTAATCATTGGTTTCCGACCAAGTACCATCACTGCTAAATGCGAGAGCGCAATTCTGGAGGGCGCTTGGGATTGTCAGACCGAGAAGCTGTTCGGCAATGCCTGAGGTGTCGTCTCCAAGGATGGCTAGGGCACCCATGGTAAGGCCGTTGTTACAAACGCAGTTCCAATTGCCCGTTGTGTCGCTTGTCCACCAACCATAGAATCCCGGATCGTTGGCAGGGGTGTATGCAATAACGCCATTGTTGAGACCATATTCAATCATGGTGAAACGGATGCTTTCAAGCTGGTCCGAGCTCCACTGCTCATATAACCAGTCATAGGCAGTGGCGTAGGCTACAGTCATTTCTGCGGTGTCGAGGAAATGGGCAGGGTTCCATTTAGTGCTGTTATCAGGTCCCCAACCACCTGTCAAGTTTCCAGCAGCATTCTTGAGGTTCCGTAAGCCAACGAACATATATGGAGTGATAGACAAACCTGAAGCTCAGTCCAAACGGCGTCAAGCCATTTCGTATCATTGGTCATCCGATAAACATACGAGTACGCCTTGACGCGTTGCTTGACCTGTCGAGCAGGGTCCAAGATACCATTGCCACTGTCCATGACATAGGGAACAGGGGACAAGCTCAGATATTGTGATGCATTGGCAAAGATGGATGCATTCCAGGCAGCAAGGTATGGGTCGTTTTGGATCAAAGTAGGAAGGGCTTGCCACTTGTAGGAAGGTGCGATAAGACGCGGACGATCAGAGCGGACTTGGGTGGGGCTAGGGTTGGAAGGTTGGAAGGGATCTTTGGGCCAGGAAACGCTGGTGTTTGTAGTGGATATGAATGTGGGTGTAGTGAAGGCTGCGTTGTTGGTCTATTGGAATTGGGGACTAGAGTGAATACCAATACAAGTACAAATATGACGAAGAACACGAACGGTAGAAGGGTAGAGAGGGAGCATGTAAAGACTATCTGTGCCGGTTGGGTATATGCCGATGGCGTTCTTAGCCTGGATGGCGGAGGAGGCGGCAGCGCTACTGTTGGCCCCAGAGTTGTGCTTGCTAGCGCGGGAGCCGAGAACACCACCAAGTACAGCACCAACGACGACAAGGATCGCAATGGGAACACCAAACTTGATCCAGTTGCTGACATTTTTCTTTAGCGGTTGTTGCGGGGTGATGTAACCAGTAGACGCATTGTAGTATGGGTCGCCAGACCCGTACGGAGTGTTTCCGCTTACGGTGGAGTAGTTGGCTGCCATTCTAGACGATGGGCCGAGTGGCCTGAAAGACAGGTAAACGAGAGACGAAGAAAAGACCGAGTTCGAAGAGGGCTGGATACAAGGAGGCGAAGGGAAGCCGCAAAACTAATAGGTGGCAACGAGTTCACACGCTACTTGACACTCAAGTTTCGTTGCCAGTTGCGACAGTTTCTATGTCCCAGGTCCGTGTCGGTCCGGGAATCCTTGACTATGTCTGGAAACAAGATAAATTTCATAGGTTTGTGCGCAGTGTTTTATCGCATTTGCATCACTCACGATACCATAGACATCGGAGGTAGTATTCAGCTAAATTCCCGACCTAACACCTTTCACTGATCCCGCTATCGGTAGTGAATCTTACCGATCCCGTCTTTCGAGGCATCTATCGCGGCAAGGAAAAACATCAAGGCATGTCCACTAAAATTAGTGGGATGTCTCGGGACAGCCATAACGCTGAGATAAAAAGATGATCTTGACGATGTGTTAGAGCGATCACACTCTGCAGGTGTCAGATCGATGATCATTACTGGGGGCAGCTTGCATGAGTCCGAACTCGCGTTGAACTTCGCCCGCCAAAAAGGTTAGCACCCAACTTCGATTTGATCTGGCATGGCTCATGCAGCACCAGGTTTATATGCAACCGTCGGCTGTCATCCGACACGTTCCAGAGAGTTCGATCAACATCCTGGTGGCCCAGATGCTTACTTGCTTGAATTGGACAAGCTCATTGGCTCGAATCTACGGCCAAGTGGGAGGGTCGTCGCGGTTGGGGAATGTGGTTTAGGTGAGCATTCCACGTTCACTCGGAGCGTACAGGAATGATCGACGCTTGCTGTAGATTATGATCGAACTCATTTTGCAACCAAAGAAGAGCAACAGAGGCATTTTCGTAAGTACGGGGGGTGCTGCTCCGAGGACGAGTGATGATCATTAAGCGTCGGCTAGGCTCACAGCTCGTACTGGCCAAGAAATACCACCTTCCTCTCTTTCTCCATTCTCGGGCCGCTCACACTGACTTTGTCAAGATTCTCAGAGAGGAGGGATTCGGCGAAGATGGAGGGAAGGGTGTTGGTGCGAAGGGCGGGGTTGTCCACAGTTTCACCGGAAACAGTGAGGAGGTCGAAGAGCTTGTGAGTATCCTTCTCCACCCCAGTAAAAATCATCCAAACCAGGGAAAAGATCAGCATGGGGTTTTACGTCGGAGTCAACGGATGTTCCATGAAGACCGAGCAAAATCTCGAAACATTAAAGACCATTCGCTTGGATAGACTCTTGCTCGAAACTGGTGAGAGCTGAAAGAGTAAGTGTTCGGCCCTGTACTGAAACGGAATGATGTAGATGCTCCATGGTGCTCTATGACAAGTACACATGCCTCGAAAAGACATCTAGATACCTTGCCTGCTTCGTTGCGCTCGCAGTTTTTTCCGGCGGCAGTTCGACCAGAATCGTTCGTTGCTGGTAAGGCAACCAAGGGTAGGAACGAGCCAGCAGCCATTGGAGGAGTTGCATGGGTAGTGCACAAGTTGAACGATGAGACGTTCGAAAGTGTAACAGAAACGGTGTACAAAAATACCGTAGAGCTTTTTTCCCTAGATGAGCTCGCTTAACGTGTAGTTACGTTTTATAGTAAACGACTCTTGGCATCGACCCACACCGTGGCCGCCAACAACAAGCCTCACTGGCAAGTTGTTGTCATGTCAAACCCGACCCTCAGTTTCAATTCCACTTTCTATGGTATCCTCTCCGTCGTCGGACTTGGGTGGTACGTCGTTCTGTGGTCCATCGGTCTGCTAGGATGTCGAGTAGGGTAAGCTAGCCGTCATTTGAGAAAGGTCGGTGTTGACTGGTTTGTAGTCGCAAACGATACCGTTTGCGTCCTCGTTCTCCTCTTGCAACATCTCCCAATGCACCGGGCGTCTCCATTTTGCGGCCTCTCAAAGGTCTGGATACCAACTTGTACGAGAACCTGGAGTCCACTTTCACCCAGGAATACCCCAACTTTGAAATATTACTTTCTGTTGCCGATGAAGACGACCAAGCTCTGACGGTGGTCAGAGAACTAATGAGCCAATACCCCCAAGTGAATGCCAGTATTGTCATTGGTGCGTGTATCATCATTTGCATCTCGTGTCTCATTCCAAACTCGTGAGTTACAGGCGAGGAGATTGTTGGCGTTAATCCAAAAGTAAACAACCTCGTCAAGTCCTACAGACAAGCTGCCCACGATATCCTTTGGGTCATTGATTCCAATGTCTCGGTCGCACCAGGAACGCTTGCGCGTTCAGTAGACGTCCTCGTGCAACCACCGCAAAATCCTTCCAAAAAGCGCATAGCCCTGGTTCATCATGTTCCCTTTGCGACCGACCACGAAGAATACCTCGGCGCACGTGTCGAAGCAGCGTTTCTGAACACCAACCACGCAAAGATGTACATGGCGATCAACACTGTGGCGATCGAGTCTTGCGTAGTCGGCAAATCGAACCTGTTCCGTCGTTCCGACTTGGAGAGGGTCAACGGATCGCTGAAACCGAGAAAGGAAACGGATGCAAGGGAGGGCGAGCACGGACTGGCAGCCTTTGGGTCTTACTTGGCCGAGGACAACATGATTGGCAGTTCCCTTTGGCACGAACTAGATCTGCGGCACGACCTCTCCTGCGATGTCGCACATAATGCAATAGGCAAGATGACGTTGGCCGATTACGTTTGGCGCCGCGTTCGATGGATACGTGTTCGTAAACACATGGTTCTCGCGGCTACTGTTCTCGAGCCATTTACGGAGAATTTGGTGGCAAGTTCTATAGCCGCTGCGAGTGTCAAGTACCTGTTTGGCTTGTCGCCGTGGATATTTTTGCCCATCCATCATGCTATATGGCTTTGGGTCGACCTGGACGTATACGAGTCGCTGGCTGGCTACCCACTTCCGGCTCACAAGCGATGGTCGTTCATAGGGGCGTGGTGTATTCGAGAGATGTTGACGCTGCCTATTTGGGCCTTGGCAGTATGCGGGAATGAGGTTACCTGGAGGGGAAGGCGATACCAGGTCTTGCACGCGGGGCAGGTACGGAGGACATCGGCCGCTAGCCCGAACGACGGGGGCTTCTGGAGAAGGTGGCAGCGTGGGGAAGGGCAGTCCTTATCTCGTTATGAATCGTTGCCCGGTGACCTCGAGCCGATGTGATGTAATGGGACTGATTTACAACAAAGGATGATGATGAGCATTACGATCATATTATAAGCGATACACATAGGGGAGATGATGATTAAAATATACAGGAAATGAGCAAGTCCGAGTCGGTGTATGTATACAGGGGGTGAGTGTATGTCATGAAAGGCGAGAATGAGTATGTGTTAGGTCCGTGGTGTCAGCGGGCGAATCGAGAAGCGCGGCTCTTGCCTCGTCCTGACTGTGCTTTGCCAAGAGACGGAAATTGTGAATCATGACTACTTCATCAAAGAAGGCATCGGACCAATCGTCAGATGCGCATACATCAAGGGCTGAGGCACGGATTCTCATATCCCGGCCATCGCAGGTTATCTTGCACAAGGAGGATTCCAGATTAGAGGAAGCAGAAGGTTGTGGACTATGGCGCGAGTCACGAGCATCCTTCTGGCGTTGATTAGAGAACCAATTCTTGACTTGATGGTATTCTCTTGAGAGAGGATGAGATATGTGGAGCGGAGGAGGGAGACAGGGACAGATACCTCTGTATGATAATGCCGAGTTGGGAAACCCAAGCTTCGTCAGGATAGGGGGTAATCTCCTCGTAAACCATCTGCATGACCATGCGCTGGCGGATGGTTGCTGGAGTCTTGCCTGTAGAGGGGATGGCGATGGCGCGGTTCTTGAGCTGGCGGACTTTAGCATCGCGTTCGGAATGAGGCTTAGGGGTGGAATGGGAGGTAGCGTGTTTCTGCACTCTTTTCCTGAGATTATCTTCGGAAGCAGCGTGTACGTGTGACTTTGATCGGGTGGAGAGAGAGATTGGAGTTGGTCTGAACCTGAGTGAATGCGGTGTGCGGTTTCTGAGGGAGCGTCTGGAGATTGAGCCATGGAGGAGGAGAGATTCCTGAGAGGAGCCGGGGTGGTCGTCGACGTCCATGATGTGGTCTAGAGATGCATCTCTGGAGGACGAAGATACGGGACTATCGGCGGTGAGTGCGTCTTCGTGGGCATTGAAGGCAGAGAGGGCGTCCGGTGACGACAGAGTGGGAGAGAGCGAGACGGTGACTGAGAGTACTGGCATTATTGAGAGAGATGCGGCGAGGAACGATAACGAACGGACGGAGATACCTTTGAACAAGATCCACCGGAACACAATGTAAATGTAAATGTATTGTACGAACAATGCTCGTTTAGGACACTCATCATCATCATGGCAGACAGCGACCGAGCCAGGCAGCGCATCATCGCATCCGTGTTCGACAAACGCAACGCTGCAGCAGACGTACTTGAGTCCTATGTTGCCCACATCAAGATCTGGGAGGACGCAGGAGAGAGCCACGGACAGAAGCCACGCTACATACTCATCTCTCGTCCGTACTACACACAACTCATCCTTCTCGTCCTACTCATCACTCCACCCCAGGCACGACCGGCAACACCGGCTTCATACACAAGTCCAAGCTCAACACGAACGGCTCCTTCTCCGTCGGAAAGACATGGAAGCTCACAGAGCTCAGGGCCATCCACATCGTCAACGTGCGTCCCTTCACTTTCACCTTCTACCCCGCTCACGCTCCCCCGGTCAGTCCATCTCCTTCAACATAACCCTCGGAAGGACGTACAAGTGGCAGACAGAGAACGCGATCGACCAGGCCACGTTCATCAGAGCCATCGTCGACCTCTTCCGTTCTCTCATCGATGCTCCCCTCCAGCTCGATGGCGTTGATGATACACCTGGCAACTTGCTAGGGAGCGCTTTCAGAAACCGCTCTCAGTCCACAATCCCTCAAACAGACGCCGACTTCGTTCCGCCGTCCACCGAGACGTCCCTGCCTTCCTCGCCCCCTGTAGCTTTCTCAAATCGCTTGCCGGTTCCCTCGGAGTTTTCCCTTCCGCACGTCTTCAGGACACCAACCCCCTCGCGTCCCGCATCACCTGCGAATTCTACGAGGAATCAATCCACCAGAGAATCCGTAGTCTCCAGTGCATCTGCTCCCCGCCCCCCTTCCCCTTCACACCCATCCCCTGGCGTGCCCAGTGCCTTGCGACCAAGGATCGCGCGTCGACCATCCGTCGTATCCCCTCCCCATTCTGCCGCAAGCGCTGCATCGGCACTTCCATCCAGTCTCGTGGCCGCCCGCGCCCATGCTCCTGTCGTGTCTCAGTGCCAGTCTCCTCTGACCCACACACCTACTAAGCCATCCATTGACTTGCCTCGTACTTCGAGTCCATCCGTCGCTCATTTGACAGATGCACGCCACTTTACGCCCGCCGCCGAATCGCCAGCATCTACATATAAGTCACCGTTTACCCGCACCTTGACCCCGAAAGTTCCCGAAGCCCCTCATATGCGTCGCGAACACAACAATCGCGTCTCGTTCTTTGACCCTCCCAACCAAGCTGCCCTTGACCGTCTGGTGGCAGGTGACTGGGGTTCCGAAGAGGATACCGAGGGCGCAGAGGCAACAGCGGAAGCAACGATGATCAGCGTCGAGGAGATGCTTGAAGGTTATGAATGGGCGACTGACGACGTGTCCGGTCGGAAGTCGGCGAAAGGAGCTGCAGATCTGGTCGAAGCTCGTTTGCTCGACGAGCTCATGGCATTGGAAAAGGTTCGTCGTCTCTTTTTCGGTGGTCGTCACTCTACAGATCGTTTCCTCGTCAGGCCAACATTCATTCCTTCTTGGAATCTGATGACCGGGTGAACCTGGTAGTTCAACACCTCGACGATGCTCTTGGCGAGGTCGACGCCATGGACAGCTTGATATCCTCTTACAAGATCTATTTGAACGCAAGTGCATCACGGCGATGTTCTCATCATTCTGACCAGTTTCATAGGCTGTGGGAGATGATATATCTTTCATCCAGTCGCAACGGCGCGGTCTGCAAGTCCAGATACAAAACCAGGCAATGCTCCTCAGCGAACTTGAAAACTTGCTTGTATGTGGCTTGTCTACCGTACATCCAGCATATTCCTACGCTCTGTATACCAGAAAACGGTCCAAGTTGATCAGGAAGCGTTGGTTACCCTTACCCAAGAGTCTCTCGAGAAACAAACTGGAATACAACGACTCGAAGAAGCCGCCACGGAACTCTATAAAGCCCTTCAGGCCAGCAAGGATAGAGGTTGGTGTTCCATCTACGCAAGTCTCGTCGTGGTCTAATTTCTGCCGTCAGAAATGGCTGCCACCATGGAAAGGCTGGAAGAGTACAGAACGCACAATGCGCAGTTCTGCAAGCGTATATTTGATTATCTCTCCATCATGATAGTTGCTCAGGTCAGTCCGATCAATTGGAAGTTATGACACGGGTAGCTTATACCATTCCAAGTCCAAGACCATTCTTGATGACAATGGTGGAATCACTCGACCAAAGGGACGTGGACGTCCGATCATGTTCAACCACCAAGGCATGGAGACCTATCTTGGTAGATACGCTGGTCTTCTCTTGTATCTAAAAGAGATGGACGAGACGCTGTATTCAAAGTTTTGTGCAGTACGTGATCTAGGGCGTGTGCTTCCAATCCTAACCCATTTTTGCTAGGCGTACTTTACAGCAGCCAGCGATCTTCACAGCGTCCAGATGAAAGGTCTATTCTCGATCTATTCCGGCCTGTTGAAGAAGGCTCCCGAGGAAGACATGGAGCAAAGTAAGATGTGGTATCAGCTTTCCCCTCCACGTTGACCGCCTTTCCAGGTTTTGCACAGAATCAAACCAGCGCAAAAGGAAGTGCCATTCGTCGTGCGGGTACCGTTGTGCGTGGCCAAATAGAGGCACGGAACCGGGATCGAGAACGAGGGGGGCAGGTTGGCGAAGAATATGGAGCAGCTGACGTTTGTGTCTCTGCGGAATGCGGATCTCGTGCTGACGCGGATGCAGGCCCTCGGTTACATTCTGGAGCAAATCGCGCCTCAGATTTATCGAGAAGGCGATTTCATTGCAGACTTTCTCCAGATCAACGAAGCTGGTCTAACCTTTGCTGATTATACTGGTCTGGACAATTATTTCCGACGCCAGGCAGCTAGGAGCGCTGGCCTTGGCCAATCCACCGTGAAGCTCGTGCGAGGTGCCATGGATTTGATATTCGGTTTTCTGCCAACCGAGTTGAAGCAGTGGATTGATGTCGCGGTTGCCAAAGATCCGCTGTGAGTTTTTGTACCTCTTTTGACGTGTATATGCTCAGTTTCGAGGACAGACAATTGGTCGGCGTCATTGCTTGTCTGGAGCGTTTCCTCACGGATGCCGACGAACACGGCAATGTCTTTTTTTTGCAGATGCTAGACAAACAGCATTTGCGGTTGAAGGGAGCACTTGATCGTCATACCGTAAGCAGGTCGGTGTTGATCGAGATCATAGTTTCTGATTCCGCGCTTTAGAATCAGCAAATCAAGATGGTCAACGAGACGAAATTGACGAGCAAGAAACGCAAAGGCGTGGCCCAGTTTATCAAGTATTTCCCAATCTACGTGAGCCGTGTCGAGCAGCAGCTAGGCGGTGCGGACGGGCTGGAGATCCGGGTCCATATTGACTCTGCATATGAGAGAATGGTGCACGGCATGTTTGATTGTTTGAAGCACATGGCGACGTTGGACGGGGACGGGGAAGACAAGGGCCAGCTCAACTACCACGTGCTGATGATCGGTGAGTTTTGTGCACAGGAACGTCTTGGGTTTAGATGACCGACTTGCGAGGAACAGAAAACATGCATTATTTTGTGGCCGAGATCTCGCAGCTGGAAAGCCGATCGGTCAGCGGGTTCTTGAAGCAAGCCGAGGTTATTTATAACGAGAACTTGACGGCGTATGTGAGGATCGTACTTCGGAGACCGTTTGCCAAGTTGATCGTGGGTCGGCTGCTTTTGTTTGTGGTGTATGCGAGCTCATGGTCGTCGTACAGGAATTCTTCGAGGGTGTGGAAAGGCTGTTGAAGACCACTGCGCCAAGCGAAGTTCAGAAGAACGGCAACTACAACAAATCGGCGTTGAAGAAGGTTGTGAGAGAGTTTGATGGGAAAGATGTCCGCAAGCATATTGATGTGCTGTTCCGGCGAGTGGAGAAGCACTTTACAGAAGCGGAAGAGAAGACGACGAGAGAGGAGAGCAGCGGGATTGCTGCGGGGACGGTGATGGTTGGGGTGTGGAGAGCGTGCGAAGAGGAGCTGCAACGGATGACGGAGAGTTTCAATGGATGGATATCTCAGTGTTATGCTGACGGAGGTATCTCCATGGAGTACACGTCGAGCGACGTGGAGGGAGCGTTCAAAAGGCACCGCCTTGGATCATAGTCTATATGTCTATTTGATCGGATACATATTTTTGAGATAAAGGTATAAATAGTTGATCGCGGTTAAAGAGTGTGCGATACCGCAGTTACAAATTGCTAGTACGCAGTCCTGTTGACGTGGGAATCGCTCGCATCCTTGGGAGCGAAAGCGGCGATGAGACCTTTGAGGTGGTCGAGAGGCCCGGATCCATTGTCCTGGCCGGATTTGTTCAGTTGGCTGCGAACAAAGTCGACAAGGGCTGCGAAGCGAGTCTGGCAAAAGAGGACGCCATTAGATTGAGCGGAAGCCATGGCATCGTCGATGTCGTGCTCGTTCTTTGAGAGCCAGGGCTCGAGCAATGTCTTGTAGACATAAGGAGCACCCTGAAGAGAGAGATGAATGAATTGAAAGGGAGTGCGTATAAAAGACGAACGTTAGTCTGAGGGAGGGAGATGTATAACAAGAATACGGTTCTCAGCTCCCAGTAAAAGGGAAGCCTGGGGGGAGAGATCAGGGACGGAGGGGTATTAAAGTGAAAGAGGACTAGCCATGTAAGGAAAGAGCCGAGCGTTTGTTCAACGGCAACGAAGGCACCGATGACTGACCAATAGACGGAGAGTGCCTGGAGGGTTTCGAGAGAGGGAGAGTGCGCCAAAGCCTTGTAGGTGGCATAGGCGGGGAGAGCAAACGCGAACCAGGCGCTAATGGAATAGTTAAGCTCTCTTGTGATTGTAGAGACGTACATACTTACCAGAGGACGTGAGAGATGAGTGAGATGAACATGAAAGAGAGTGTGAACACGTGATCGCTACTTAATATTTTATTGACCTCTATTTGCAGACACCACTTTATCTGCCCTCGACTCACCCACTTCTGTTCTCTCCAACCAATGGACCCTCCTCGTTCAAAGTTGGACGACCAGTCATCAGATCCACCAAAATCTCTACCAAAACAAGACGTCAAACCTCAAGTAAAGACCCTCAACCGCGTGCCCCGTGTGTACTACCCCGTTCTCTCCTCCCCTTCATAACAGCTCACTCCCCTCCCCGCTCACAAAGGCGCTTGCGTAACTCTCTTCTCCTCTCCCCCTGGTCCGCATACTCACATCCCCAATATAGAATGCTTGTCGCAAACAGAAAATGCGCTGCGAGGGTGCAGACAATCCCCCGTGTCGCCGTTGCCGCCATGCCGGTCTCGACTGTCTCTTTGAAAAGCCCTCCAGAGAAGCAACCCTCACCGGCGAAGCCGGACTAGAGTGAGCCCACTCCGATCCCCTCTTGCTTGTACTCATCCACTCCAGGCGAATTCGCAGCCTCGAATCCCATGTCGCCGATATCAGGGTCACCCAGTCCGCAATTCAGAATACCCTGCTCGAAATCGTCGCTCACTTGCGTGGAACGGCACCCTTTACTCATCGCTCCCCATCGGCGTTCTCACAGGGCCCATACAATCAGTCACCCTCCATGACGTCCCCATCTCTCTCTGCCCCAACAAACGGCATCGTTGACCCCAACATCCACCGCGGTCCTCCCACCCCAACAGCGTACAACCCGACGTCCGCTGTCCTCAATGCCTCCTCCAGAGACATCCGGGCTTCTGGCTCACAGCCCCATGGCCAACCTATGGCCGGTAGCTCCCATTCACCACAATCACCGCCCACATACCCCAATCCCGGCGGTCAACAGTTTTCTTTCACTCCCCCTTCGGGATCTGTCCTGCCCCCATTTTCGAGCATTGGCGCCATCAGCGCTGGCGCCGCTCAGGGTCCTGCTGCTCCGCGATACCACGAGGATTCACATCGTTCTCACGCCGGCAGAAGTTATCACCCATCTGCACCTGCTACCTCAAAGCGTACATTACCGTCCTCATCAGATGCCACAAGTCCAGATTCATCAGAAATCGAGGACGACGACAACGGTGAATTGCCCGCTTCAGGTTTGGTCGCACCGTGGGAGGTTTTGCGAGGATTGGCGGACGTCGCAATAGAGAGGGCTGCCAAGGTATGTATCGCCATCTCGTCAATCCGTTCTTCATGTAAACAATGCCGGTAACATTTGGTCAAGGAGAGCGGCGAAGCCACCAGCGACCCTCAAAGTAGGACCAGAACGCCCTCCCCTGAACGACAAAATCGACCTACCAAAAGAAGAAAGATTCGTCACAAGATGCTGCGTGGAATGGTATTTCCCGATGGTACGTGGTCTAGGCTTGATGAATTATGAAACCTGACACCCATCGGCGCAGTTGTCACACAGAACCTTGTGCCTGAGCATGAGGCTCGGGAGTTGTTTAGAATGTACGACCGCAACTTCTTGATTTGCGCCGTAACCAATCCGCATTCGCAGATTCTACGCCGGATGCTCCACATTTTTGCCTGTTTTCGACTCCCGGGTTGATACGTTTGAAGCTCTTCATCACCGTTCTCCGTTTGCAGTAGATGCCATTTGTATGGTTGGAGCACGCGTGCGTGATGGAGGAGGTTCGTTCATCTTCAGCCAGTGTTCCGAACTTTTCACCATCTTTTGTCTGCAGGAACATCGAGCGATACCTATAACCGGTGTTTGGATGCTGTCCAGAACATATCACGCGCAACTCTCTTCTCCCCTGTTATGCGCGTGGAAGCAGTTCAAGCCATGAGTGAGCGTTTCGTTGCATCAAATGTGCGTCGGCATTATTAATGATGTCCCTCAAGTTCTCGTGTCAGGCTGGTCTGACAATGGCTGGCTCAGTGGCGGTCATGCTGTAAGGATGGCAATGGAACTTTGTCAGTTTACTCTCTTCTCTCGCGTCCTTGCGACCCTTGGCTTACGGTTCTTACAGCATTGCACAAAGCATGGCCCAAGTTACTTAGACGGATGCAAAACAAGAGTAAAGATACCGATGGATCGGAAGACCGCGATCTCGTCATCGCCTCCCGTACATGGTTCTGTTTGTATCTTTTCGAGCACCAGTAAGTAACCACCGTACCCATCCACGGTGTGCCCACAACCGATGTTTTAGGTTGTCCTACGGCACTGGCCGTCCAGTCATCCTGAAGGATGATGAGAGTATTTGGCAGTGTCGTCTGCTTCTACAGCATCCCCTCGCAATCGAGGATGATATGCGTCTTGTCTCCACCGTGGAACTCATGGCAATTCGAGAGAGCATCAACAACAAACTTTCGCCCTTTGAACGACCTGTGGATGAACTTACGTTTGACGTCCTCCAACAAGCCGACACAGAATTCCAAAACTGGTACAAGACATGGGACCACGCGTTCTCTCAAAAGTATGAAGATGCGGGTGAGTCGTGATTTTCGGTTGATGGGCGGTTATTCAAGTAGCCATTAAGCATTTTATCGTCAAAGCCTGCAACTCCAACAATTCCATGCAGAATTGTTTCATAACGCAACAGCGTTGCGAGGCATTAATGGCCCAGAGGATGTGCAGCAGATGCCAAAAGTACAAAGGGATCTAGCCATCCGCTCCATCCAAATTGCGCGCCAGGGCCTCGATATCACTGTCAATTCTCCTGCGTACAGCGAGGGCATGAAATATGGTGAGTGGTTCCTCTCTCACCACGTTTGCGACCTTCAATCCTCCGGTAGCCGTCCATTACACGCACGCTACGGCCACGTTTGCTGCTTCTTTTCTTTTAAGACTATCTCGTCTTTTGTAAGTGTTGCCAAGTTCAGTTGACTTTGAAGATGTATAACTTGGTCCGTTAGCCCGAACGATTGCGACGTGCAAGACATTCGATTGCAAGTCGAACGGTTGGCAGCATTGATGTCTCAAGGTAAACGCTCAGTTGCACCCGTGAACTTTTCTGACGTTATTGATTTAGTCCCTGGGAAGCGTTACGCGTTGACACTCCAGCTCATGCTGAAGAGAGGGCAGAAGCGGAAATCCGCGTCTGTCTCACGCTCTCCAAAGACCTTACGTGACCATCCACATCCGGCGCCGGTGATGATTGAACAGCAGCAGCCGGGTCTCATAAGTCACAAAACGTTCTCACCCACATACGACCCGTCGTTCACAGAAGCGCAAATGCATATGGGGGCAATGCCTCCCTATATGACTGACGTCGACAGCATCTGGAGGGGATTCGAGATGACCTCAAACGAACAGCTGCCTGTTTGGATATCGGATCAAAGCTTGGGTGGTGTCACTTTTTCGCAGCAAGGCATGAATGCCTTCCTCCTCCCAACAGATTATCTTCCCCCTGCACAGCAAATCTGGTAGAATCTTCAACTCCATTTTGGAAGACAGGGCTGCGTCGAGTTTTTTCCCCTTGTCTGGTCATATGCCTGTTGTTCTGTACAATCACAAAATCCCTATATATTTCCTTCGCTCCTTGCTTTGTCGTATGACTTGACTATCGGCTGTATAGGTAAAAGGAAGCAGGATCAAGTTGGTGCCGATTGGAATTTGCGGCTAATATAATTCGTTGTTTCTGAGCAGGTGGTCTGACCCGGGATTGGTCCAGTTAAAAATCTGGACTTGCAACCGTATGTCGGTCCGAATGAAGACGCTGGCATCTCTCTTGGGTCCCGTTCTGCTCCTTGATATCCTCTTGAGTCGCTCACCACCGAATTGCCATGGCCAATAGCCCATCAACGAAACAGCGCGGCAAGCACCCCCAGAAACCTGGGAAGACTAGCTTCCCTTGGATTTCACCGAGAGGGGAGGACACCGGGAACATCCTACCCATCCATGCCGGGCCAAGCGCTCTTCGACAAGGAGCAGGTCCGAACACGTCCAGCCTCATCGAAGAAGCGGAAAGGCGTCCTCGTTGGAAACCTTTAGGGTCATCTTTCTTTCCCGTTCGCCGGAAAGGGCTTCCGACGCTAGACAACGAACTGTTTAATGAAGCAAAGACTTCGAAACCGAACTGGCCGGGTTTCTTCGACGTTCCCAAGGGTTCACACGCAGCACTTGACGCCTCCGTTCTCGAGGGCCCACCGCATAAACTCGTGGACAATGAAGGACTGAGGTTTTACAAAGGTGGGAAACAGCGACTCAGCCTCATGATGAAGCGGGCCAAGACAGAGGCAAAAATTATCAAGCATGTGCAAGGCACGACGTTCTTTCGAGTTTCGATCTGACAGGTTAATAATTCTCTGTGAACCCTGCAGATATCGACAAGCGTCGCATTTTCATCCTCACGTTGGCGAAATGCTTGCTATCCTTTGGTTCGCCTTCTCATCGTGCCGATACACTTTTGAGCTGGGCGTCAAAGGTACTTGATGCCAAGGCAGCTTTTGTGCACATCCCCGATGTCATCATCGTGACGTTTGGAGACAATGATGTGGCTTCCGTCGAAACTCACTTTGTCAAGGCCAAGGGTCGAGTCGCTCTGACTGCATTGCATGAAGTGTTTCTCGTCTATCGCAAGGTACTCAACGATGAGATGGCGGTCGAAGACGGAACTCGGGAACTCAAGGACGTACTCAACGCTCGCCCCCTCTACTCGGTGTGGATGCGCTGTCTCTTTGCATTTCTCACCGCCTCCATGATCTCTGCGATGGTATTCGGGGGTTCTATCATCGACATGTGGATATCCGGGCTGTGCGCTTGCGTTCTCCAATATCTAGGTCTCAACGCTACGTCAAAGAGTTCGACCTACGCCAACGTTTACGAGTGAGTCCGAACCACATTGAAGACGTCCTTGTTTAGTAACGATTCACAGGATATCTATGGCGATTATTGTTTCCTTTGTTTCACGAGCGTTGAGCACGATTCCCGGAGATCTATTCTGTTACAACGCCATCTCCGCAGCCGGCGTTGTCCTTATTCTCCCAGGTTTCACTATCCGTGAGTGTTTCACGAGTTTACACGGTTAATTTGTTCACGGGTTTCCTTGCAGTTATTAGTGCGCTGGAGCTGACGTCGCGCAACATCCTGTGCGGATCCGTAAGAATGGTTTACGCGATCATTTACACACTCTTTTTGGTAAGATACTTTATCGATCGCTTAAAGCATCCTGGTAGTAGTATCCTGCCAGCACACAGTGTTTCTGACTGCGGCGAAACTCAGGGTTTTGGACTGGCCATTGGGTCCGATATTTACCTCGTCATCAATCCCCATGCGCGGCGAGCTCTCCAGAAGAACCAAACGCCGACTTATAGGATGTTGCATGGTACTTTTCACGCTGAGAATGGTACTTTTCCGCTTGGTGAGGCGGTGTTTGGGTTCGCAAAGGCCTCGTCCCTTGATAGGAACTATTTGCTCAGGGGTAAGGTCCCACTTTTTCACTGCATCTTATTGAGGGCTCCAACGAGATACTTGATAACTCCCAAGGTTGTCACAGAGAGCCGAGCTGGCCGTGGTGGCGACAACCTCTTCCATGGTGGCTTCTGCCCGCGCTGGTCCCCACATACTCTGTCGCCTCCTCGCTCTCCAACATGCAGAAATTCTGGAGCTGGCAGCTCCTGGTGATGGTCATCTTTGCGTGCGCGGCGTTCACCGCGAACAAACTCGGCAACACGTTTTTGCCCGACTCGGGAGACGTCGTGTCCGCTTTTGGGGCCTTGATCATCGGTCTCCTCGGTAATTTCTACTCGCGAATCGTACGTGGGACGGCGTTCACGTCGACCGTCACTGGTGTTCTTTTCCTCGTACCCGTACGTGGACGCGGACCGTTGTCCCTACTCGCTTAAATTTACAGTTTGTTCTCCCCCCCCTAGTTTGGTATCGCGGAGGGAGGAACGCTCATCGATACCGACTCGACGAGCTCAACGGAGCAGTTCTCGTCTGGCTTTTCGCTCGCTATACGTATGATTCGGGTTGCGATAGGAATCACGCTCGGGCTTCTCGCTAGTCAGATGCTCGTCTATGCTTTGGCACGTCGAAAACATGTAGCACATTTTGCGTTTTGAACATCAGCGAGGCATTGGCAAGAAGGATAGCGCACTCATACGTGTACTGGCATGTTGTTTTCTCCAAAGTCTATTATAATTACAACGAAGTCGGTCTACAAGTAATTGATTACGGTACAATAAGGAGCTCGTCAAGACGGCGTAAAAAGGGGACATGCGTCGATCAACATAACTTACAACCCGAACAACTGGTTCAAGTCTTCCATCCGCCGTTGCAACAGATCAGCTTTGCTGAAATGCTGACCCAAGGTCATATTAGCTAATTCAGTCTTTTTCCGCTGAACTTCTAACAGACGATCCTCTATGGAGTTTTCGATGATCAGTTTGACTGTCGTCACCGGGCGTGTTTGTCCTAGACGGTGCTGTAGAGTAAACCATGAATGAGGGAAAGTTAATGTATGCTAGGTAGTAGGCTCACGATACGGTCAACAGCCTGATTCTCTACGGCTGGGTTCCTGCGACGAGTGATCAAGTCTACCAGAGGATAGGACTTGGAAAATACATACCAATACGGATCCATCAGGTAGACACGTTGTGCAGAGGTGAGATTTAATCCGACCCCACCAGCCTTTAAGCTGACTAGAAGGATTTCGCAACCTGGATCATATTTGAGGGCATCCATGGCTCTTGTCCGATCATCACGTTTCATAGTGCCGTCCAAGCGGTCGTAACGAATTTCAGCGGCATCTAGTGCATCTTCGATCCTAAAAAGAAAACATCGTGGGTATACGAGTCGTCAGAAGAAGGCGGGTACCAGCCATACTTGTCAAGCATCGTTGTCCATTGCGAGCTAGCGGCAACACATTCAGCTGGTTCTCGCCAAAAGAGCTGCCACTTACAATACCACGGTCTTGGTTACTCCATCGTCAACCCGCTTGCCCTCATCCACCATCTCCAGATCAAGCGAGTCAGCATCATAATTGGCAGAATATGGATTCGCCTTCGAGAATTGGATGAGGTCGTTAAGCAGTGCTTTGACCTTGGTTGATGGTGTGAAACCCTCTGGGACCCCTTTTACTCTCTTCTCTCGCTTGCCAGGTTTCTTTTTCGACGGGTCTTGAGGATGACAGTCAGGACGTACTTGTATTGCATCCTGAGAGGAAAGCGCTGTCTGGCAAACAGAACATGACCGTCGGGTATCCGGAGGTACGTCTGGCCATCCAGGACACACGCACATGCGATAACATGGGAGGCAAAAGAGGTGCTGACAGCGTGTTAGGACGAGATATGACATTGACGGGCTGTTAGTCCTTGTCGAGGTGCGAGATGTTATCCCTTTTGTCTTCCGGCCGCGCTTAGGAGCCGATGGTCCATTATCAATACACATTCCACCGTCCATGATTTGTTGAGTTTCCGAGGAAATGCATAGTTCCTCGCCACATTCTACGCATTGCGTTGTCGCAGCCTCCCTCAACAGTGCAACAATTGCGACTGCACGAGAGGCGTTAAGACCTTCCCTTTCAATCGCGGCTGCCAGGTCCTCATAACTGCTGAGCTCCGTCGACTGAACGCTTCCCGATCCCTTGCCCTCGACCAGTTCAAAATGATCACAGATCTGCCGCAAGCGCAAAATCTTCTGCAGGATCCCGACGTAATTCTTCATCACTTCGTTTTTGTTCGACAACTCGTTAAACTCAGCTTTGGATTCCGTAAAGAATTGGTCGTAGATCGCCTGTTCGTGCGAGTCGAACTTGAGATAGCGGAGTTCATCTCGACGAGATGGAAGATTGAGAATTCTCTGTCCGTCGGCGGTTTCGGTTTCCTTGGTGCGGCGGAGGGTAATGCATTTCATGATAGTTTGTAGTCGGGCAACACCCAGCGACTGCCCATACTTGACAGGAGTCCCTATGAATTCTGTCCAGATATTCTTGTCGTCAAAAGGTTCTAGACGCAAGAACTTGATCAGTGCGAAAACGTCGTCAAGTTTGTTCTGGACAGGAGTCCCAGTTAGGCAGAGCCGACGGTCAGCGACCAAGTCGCAAGAGGCACGACTGCCTACTGTTGCGATCTCCTTGATGGAGCTGTGTAATGGTGAGTGTGTGCTAGCTCGATACCATTTGGCAGAACGTACTGGGCTTCATCAAGTACAACCCTAAACCAGTGGATGGTCTGTAGAGCACTGGTGGCCTCCACTACAACATTAGAATACGACTTTTTCCGTTTCATCCCTGCTCGCTTGGGCTTGGGCAACCGGACTACTTGGTTTCCATTTTCATCAATCTCGATGCCTGGGAATCCTCCATCGCTATCGCCATCCTCCTCCTCCTCAGCTTCAAGTGAAGCAATGCTCCTAGTTTGCTTTGAGTATTCCGAAGCCAATGTTGCATATGTTGTGATAACAGCGTCAAAGTCTGCAAGGAAGGCTGAATCCGGCCGACGTGCATTCCCATGGTATACATATACCCGCAACGGACGACCACTCAATGGACGGTGGAACGGCTTCACGTCAGCACTGGGCTCTTGCTGTGATGGCGTCTGAGATGGCGGTGTACCCGGGCCAGACGTGTTAGTGGCCGCAGAACAGGACATTCCACCACCACCAACTACCGAAACCTCTCCTCGCCAATGCTCGCGAAACTGATCTTCCCAATTCGACACCGTGGAGAGTGGGCAAATGATGAGGGTCGCTCGACTTTTAACCTTGATACGACATGCACGCGCATATTCAGCATCCGCTCTATCCTGTGCTTTTGCAAGTTTGCCTTTCCCCTTTCCACAGTCGGACGAATTAGGAATACCCCAGACACTCCCAGAGAAATGAGAAGCGGATAGAGGATCCTCGAGAAAGCTTCTGTCTGAAGGAGGTGGGGAAGGCAATGGGGAAGCAGCAAATGCACGAGCAGCGTCAAATGTCGCAGCGATGAGAGCGACGCACGTGATCGTCTTTCCAAGACCCATCTGAGTAGCAAGTGCATGTTAGATTTATTGATATTGAAAAAGCAAACAACGTACATCATCCGCAAGAATAGCCCCTTTGGTTTCCTGTGGTTCATGGAAGAGCTCCTTCTGGGTCACGATGTGAAACCATGATGGCTGTCCAGAATGAGGGTTGTTCTGCCACAAAGAAGAATAACGCCCGTCACAACAACGCTTCTCCCGTTCACGCTCAAGAAGGAATGTAAGAGCCTTCTTCTGATGGGGATAAAGGGGGGTCCCGACTTCATGTGCTTTTCATAGAATGACATGAGTCAGCAGATGAAACGGTGACGAGTGGGAACAATGAACGAGTTACCAGGTTCAGTCTCAGCCAACTCATCTCCGCTTTTTAGACTCTTGAAGAGCTCCTCCACCTGACTGCGCTGAATTTCGAGCGTCTTCCCCGACACCGCAGGCGCAGACCAACGAGGGCTACTTCCTCCTGGACCAGAGTAACCAGGCCGGACGGGAGGCGAGGACTGACGGTGACCTCCGGGAGGAGGATTATGAGGATTGCAATAATGATAGTTGACTAGGCGCTGGATCTCATACGGATGGGACGGGTGATCGAGCAGGAGTCCACACTGGTGGAGATAATTCCCGACAACTGTGATGTTGCCCTTCGGAGTATAAACAAGCAATTGCAATGGAAGGATGGGGAGCTGTGACAGAATGAACAGGTGGCTTCTAGCGAGGCTGGGTCAAAGGGTAAGGTGTGCTCACATTTGGCATGCCACGACGCACTTTAGCGTCTAATCGGATGAGACCTTTTCCTAACATCGGGCCAAGGTGGGATGCCACTTTTTGCTCGACAACGCCGAAGGCATCGCCCGGACTCGCTTCACCAGAGGGGGACCTGATTTGGGGAGTTTTTATGTGGATGGTTTCTGTTGTACCTGGCTGTTTGTGAGGATTGTGCTCGTACTGGAGACGCACGCTTGCCCAATCGGCTTCCGCCTTTGACGGATCAGGGGATTGAAGGTACGGAACTGGGTAGAGAACCAAAGCGGTAACTGTAAGCTGTCCGATGCAAACGGGAGTCCTGGGTGAGAGATCTTCCGGGAGTGAGGTGAGAGGAAGAGGGGAGGCAGGGGGAGAGGGGGAGTGAGTGAGATCAATGACATTGTTCGGAGGGTGTGCGGACGTGGGTCGATTTGCGAACGGATGGGCGAGAGAGATGCCATTTTGAGGCAAAGGGAGATGCTGATGCGGGCGGGGAACAGGAAAGAGAGGGCGATAGGCGGGTGCGTGAAGCATCGGCGGAGGCTTTGGCGCTTGTGGCGGGAGGGAGTGCGGGTACGGAGAAAAAGCGTAGGTCTGCAAGGGTTGCCCTTCAGCCCGGGTGCGCGTCGAGGACAGAGAGATATCGTCATCGCCAGTCAGGTCGATGTGCGTAGGCTCGGACAGGGCAAGGTTGGACATCGACATGGATGGCACAGAATGAGCATCGCGCATGACGACGGGCGCTGTTAAATGGCGACAGCGATGACAACGACGACGACTCAAACGACGGCGACGACAAAAAGCTCGTGCTGGGTTTAATACAGCTTGAACTGTGCAAAGAACTGTCGGTCAAAGTCGTTCGTATCTTCGGCAACCACTCGGCACCACTTCTCAACTTCTTTGTATGAGTAAGCATGGCTTTCCCACGAATGCTATTATGCAAATTCCTATTTAGGTATACTATCCCTTCCAATAACTTCGGCAGCCAATTGACTCGGCAGCTTCCTAATAAGGAAGGTGAGTGACACGCCGCCGATTCGAGTCACGCTCAATCTGTCTGCTCCAGCGAGTTGGCTTGTGACTGCTTCGTGACGTACCGTGACTGCCGAATCAGTTGGCAGCCGAAGTTGCGGGAAGGGGCAGTACACCCTTTCTTGACAAATGCTAGAGGTACTAACATCACCCGCCTGATATTACATGCGGTCAGAACAACCAATCAGTCCATAGAAAGTGAGCTTGACGTACGAGGTGCCCATCCCATCGCATAGTATGCCGCTCTTGCTGCCTCCTCCTTTGCGAGTTGTTTACTCGGCCCATTGCCCTTGCCTTTTTCTATCCCATTCACTTTGGTCACCATGCTAAGCGTCATTTCGGTAGCTTTTTTTAAAAAAAAGTTCTCTTGCTCACCGACGCAACTGACTTGCCACTTTCCCGCATGTGGCGGTCCTGAAAATGATGCACGGTAGTCGATACTCAACCCTCGTTGTGTCGCCGTCTGGTTGAACAGCGGTAAAAACGCCAGATGCGGTTGCGCAGGCGCCAGTGGATTCGCGAAAGGAGGCATTCCTTTCGGAGGTGGTGGTTGTACGGGAGGCGGTATGCTTGGTGGAGGTGGAGGCAGAAGCGGAGGCGGAGGCGGAGACAGAGAACTCATAGCCTGAGAGTACGGATTGTAATGGGTGCCTTTATAACCGCCTGGAAAGCTAGGGAGTGCATGTTGCAACGGTTGTATCGAGAATCCTTGCAGCGACTCTTCAACCTTGGGCCTTTTCCCAGACTGTTCCTCAAAATCCGCAGGCGCAAGGTCAAAGATCACTTTGTCTTGGAACATGCTGATAGATAGTCGTAAGAGACCTCCAATCCATTGTTGAGCGGTTGTCAGTCCACGCTCGCAGAAAACTGCACCGAGATAAGCGAGAAACAAAAGACGCCCCTGCTGTAATATACTTTCAGCGTTGTAGATCTTGCCAAATCGGACAGACGCACCGCTTACCTCGGCCTCCGCTACTGATGATTGAAACGATGGGTCGTAGCGTAGTTCATCCCGTAGTCGATAAATGTTGGTCCATGTGTCGATGATCTCCACCGATAATAGCTTTTGTCTCCGTGCCTTTCCTAAAACATCGCCTCATGCCACTGGGAGCTCATGGTAGTCGCGCTCACCTCGATTTCGTTTCTTGTGAACATTGGTTTCCTGTTGAACAGTAGTTGTGTTGTCACCATCTCTAATATGTGGGATCCGAGAACCGATAAACGTTCGTTGTCGCGATATTTGGCGTGGCAGGCCACTCGGAGCGATTTATGAGTAAACACTTCCAACATGATCTGTCCAGAAAGCTTGGGCAGCTCTGGCAGCTCTCCTATAGATCGCTGCCGTTTGCGCGAGCTCGGATTTGGCACGGATTCGGAATCCGTTTCCATTTCCATAGGCGATGGATCTGTGATGTTGAACGTTCGGAGACGAGGTGTAAGGACCATCGGCCTGGCAGGTAACACCAAGCCTTCGAATAGCGGCGGCGGTGTTTATTTTTGCCAGAACGCCTTACCCAACAAGTGAGTACCTGAGCCGAGAGTTGTCTCGCAGGATGGTGGTGAGAGATGTAAGGAGCCGCATCCCTTTACGTACTGACGTCGGAGTATGCGACGGATGCTTATAAAGATTCGATAGTAGACTAGGTCGGTATAGACAGAATCCTTGGGGATATGCGCAGTACGGTAGGTCTAGCAAATAAAATCACCTTACAATATCACTCATCGCAAATATTTAAGCAGCTTGGTAAGAGAGGAGTTTTACTTAGATCAAGGTAGCAGTGTTTGCATCTTGTTGGTACCCGCTTTCTCGGTTTCAGCCAGCTTCCGCTGCTTGAGAAGACCTCGAAGTTTCTTGACTACTCGTTTGTGGGACGGATCCTCAGACAGCCGCAATATCTGCTTTGTGATACTAGAACCAAGGTCAGAGAAGAAATTTACTAGTGCTCAATTGCAGACGAACCTATGATTATCCGCGTGAAAAACAGGGCAATTCTCGATAGAATGTGGGGGTCCAAGACACACTGGACAACCAGAGATCCCGTTCTGTTTCTGCTTCTTCGGCAAATTTTCAGACACTCCATCGGGGGAAGACATGCGTTTAGAGGGCAGGATCACAGGTAGTGAATAGTTCGATGGAAGGTTGGAGTGACTGTTCACGATGCTCTCCCGATCTTGCTGGAGGGTGGCCCCGTTGCCTTGATATGCCACCCCCTGCGCAAGAGGAATAAGTTTACGCATAGGTGCCTTGAACGAAGACGTTTTGCGGCGGTCTTCGATCGAAGCAGATCCTGGTTTGGCAACCAGTTTGAGAGGTTGACCGGTCAATAGATGGCCTTGACCTCGGTCGACTAATGTGTGCTCGATTGCTTCGATAGCAGCTCTCTGTATGTGTTCTTCAACTTGATATTCACAGAAGACAACGGCCATACGCACTCTGGATTCCCATGGTTCATCTTCTGTATGATTCAACAAAATTTCCCGGTACTCGATAAGGTTCGAGGAATTGTTCATCATATCGCAGTCACCAGGTTCGTGCCTCTGTCCACAGAGGCCGCACTCTTCATTCTCATGATATGAAAGAGTTGATCCTGAGGGTACAGCCGAAAAGGGGCCAGAATAATTACGCGGGTGCTTCTTAGGCAACACTGGATCCAATGAAAGTTGCTGGTCGGTATCAAGAGACTGCATCGACCCCGTCGTGCCATCGGTATCGTCACCACCACCACCGTGATAAACAGAATCGGAATCGGAATCCGACGATGCCCCTGATTTCAATTTCTTTTTGCCTTTTCCTTTATGCCTGGCAGGAGTCTCTTCCGGGCCATCTAGGAAATCAAGTTGTTGCTGAGAGGAATAGATCAACAATCGAATGGGAGTGCATATCTAATTGGACAAACCTGAGGGAACGCGGCAGCAGCCTTGCGACGAACTCCGCGGCCTGTCACCTCTTTTTCCTTTGCTGCATTTTGCTTAGCAGCCATACGATCTAGCGCTTGGGCCCATGAATCTCCATGATCAATGTCGGATACAATGTCTCCAACATCCTCCAAGACATCCTTATCTGCTGCCCATACCTTGGCAAAGTTGAACTTCAGACCGGACTCGCTAGCAATGTCCTTTTCGTCCCCATCGCTCTCTGTCTTTTCTATGAGCTTATCAAGGTCATGCTCGCTGTCTGAACGTGATGGCTAAGCTGGCACTGGGAAAGAAGCCCGAGATGATACGCACAAACAATATCTTTCGAGCCTTGTTCTCCTTCCTCAAAGAGCGCCTTGGCTCCAAAAGTGAGAATCGATTTCAGGTCGCCACCACCATTCTCGTCATCATCCATTTTCTGCACAATCAGATGATCGAGGACTAGCTTCTTCTTGCCCGCCAGCATTATCCGCTCTGCAAAACATCAAATAGGGTCCGTCTCTAAAAAGTAGTACTCACCTTCAGCCGAGTCTTTCATCATGAGTTTGAACACGAGACATGTCTTCTGTTGACCATAACGATGCGAACGAGCGATTGCCTGAATATATATTCAGAGCAGATTAAGAATAAAGTGAAATATCCTCATACTTGAAGGTCCTATCGAACGTTGTCAGCCACGCAGCCAGAATGAGAAGCCGTCACGAACCTGGTGGGGATTGAAATCCGGATCATATATAATGACTGTATCCGCCGTAAAAAGATTGATACCTACACCACCAGCGCGAGTGGTGAGCAGATATATGAAATATTCCGAATCTGGCTTGTTAAACTCGTCCATGCCCTTCTGTCGAACCGCTTGCTTCGTTTCACCGTCCTGTAAAAGGTAAATTAAGGCTCCTCAGAAACAGGTGACCCTTACGATTCTCAGATATTTGTAGTCCTCGCCTCTCAAGAAGTCTTCAACGATGTCGAGAGCAATGACAAACTGAAGAGATCAATCAAGGATAGTGGAGCTATACGAAGAATACTTACTTGACTGAACAAGAGTACGCGATGTCCTCTTGCCTTGAGCTTTGACAGCAGTGGTCTCAGTAGTCGAAGCTTCGCGCTCGCGTCTATCAGTTTCTCGTGAGCCTCGCGTGGCTCAAGGCCACGAGGTTCAATGTCATTGGATATCAGGTAGGGGTGTTGGATGCACCTGGTACGATTCGTGAGGAAGATTCGTGAGGAAGATGAATTGGCAATCTCCACGAATACTCACTTTCGCAACTGCATCAACATGTTGTTCATATTCGTTTTAGAGCTTGCTACGCGACCTGCTGTAACAGTCGACACTTGCGTGAGGTGCTTGAGGATGTCTAAATTCTGGCCTGAAGCACGAAATTCGTGATTGAACCTAATACATGGCACATTGGAGCTCACTGAGGATCGACCGATAGATCTCTTTCTGCAGAGGAGTCATTGAGAGTGGCACAATGACCTCGTTCTACCCAAAAGTGTGTTCAGTGAGTCGTACTCGATGAAGAACTCAAATACCTTGGGCGGAAGTTGGAGTACATCACTC
Source organism: Leccinum subgranulosum (assembly GCA_038091575.1). Classification (NCBI taxonomy): domain Eukaryota; kingdom Fungi; phylum Basidiomycota; class Agaricomycetes; order Boletales; family Boletaceae; genus Leccinum; species Leccinum subgranulosum. Next base: position 65,493 of record JBBPOS010000015.1, on the reverse strand, counting down.
TTGATGCGACGCAGGAAGTATGGCTTTAATCTCGCGTGCAATTGGCGCACTAGATCTTCGTCAAGCTCTTCATACTCCTTCTCAAGTGCTTCAAGATCCTGCCACTTATCGCGATCAAGGAAATTCATCAAGTTGAACAGTTCACGGATGTTGTTATTCAATGGGGTCTGGGGCCAAATGTTAAATTAAAAATTGTGATAAGATGAGCCTTGGCTGACCCCTGTCATGATAATTCGGTGAATTGGCTTGAGCTCGTTCAGCTTCTTGAAGAGCAGACTACTATCGCTTTTAACTTGCGACGAATGTGAAATTCAATATTCACAGATGAAAGAGATAAACTCACGGCGCTGACCCTCATCCACTACCAGAAACTCCCAGCGACCCACACTCTTAAAGACGGAAGCAAAATCCTTGGGGTTCGTGATAGTCTCGTATGTAGTGACGAGGACATGATATTTCGGCTCGTGCGTCGATGCATGAAATAGTTCATATCGCATGATCACATCCCGCGACTTAGCTTCCCCGAAAAAGGGTACCACTCTGATTCTGGGTGCCCAGCGCGAAAATTCCCGGACCCAATTGGTAATTGTGGAATTTGGAACAACAACAAGGGCAGGAGCCATGCCGAACTTTTCGACCAATGTCCCGAGAAACGTAACGATCTGGACCGTTTTACCCTGTAAAGAAATGGACGGGTCAGAGAAAACAGCAAGACAGTGAGCGACGAACCAAACCCATTTCGTCTGCTAATATAGACGCCTGTCGATTCCACCAGTTATCGCAAAGCCAGTTAAACCCGTCGATCTGTGGGCTTATAAGTAAAGTGCTTGATCACAATAAAGCCACCGACTTGGAATCGCATGAGCTTGAGCTCATTACTCTGTCCTAGATCAGGTTGTTCATCAAGATCTCGTTTAAGAGCGAAGGCACCATAACCATTTTGGGCACGAATATCGATATCTCTTTTTGCACGATTGACAGAAACTTTCCGAGAATCGATAAAATATCCGAATGCATGCTCATAAGCACTGAACCCAGGCTCCCCACTGCGAGGCGGAGAATCCCAAGATGCTATTGAAGGATTGAATGAGTATCTCCGTATGTAAGCACGAGATACTGACCTTCATCGTACCCAAGATCCTCCCACTTAACGAATACCCATATAATGTCGTCGATATGCTCAGCCGACAAGTCTTGTTCCGTCCTTGACAGCCAGTCGTCCACTTCCTCCATTAATGACTCATCGGGTTGTTCGCCCTCGACGTGAGCCCGCTCTAGCTGTTGTTCAGGACTTAAATGCAAGTCATCAAGTTGATCACTTTTTTTCTTGTGCTTCCCTTTCGTACTTGATGAGGATTTCCAGAACCGCACATCAAGGATGCGATCAATGGTTTTCCAAGCTGGAGGAATTCGACGTTCAGCATCAGGTAAGGGACCGAGCGATCCGTGATTTGGATCGGCTGAGGAACGAGGCTCAAGATCAAGATCCGCGCTGGGTTCGAATGGAATTGGTTGCTTGTCGACGCGAGCAGGCTCATCAACATTCATAGCTGTCTCATCGGATACTGGTTCGTCTAGAAGGTGAACTTTGGAACCTTTGGCAAGGAAGTGCTTCAGCTTCGCCAAGTTGGTTGAAACTAGCCACATATGAGGTACCCATTGCGTCCGTCGATAGCTCCGATCTGCCCACTTCACCAAGTATTCTCGAGGAAGGGGTGTCTTTGGATCGGGTGGATTTGCTGCGGTATGTTCAACAACCTCGGGAGGGTAAGGTCGCCAAGCCAGAATTTTGTCCAGTGGATAAACATATGAGAAGCAATCGCCACAACGCCAACCAGTTTCTTCCTGATAGTAAGTTGCAAGGTCCGCATCCTCCCAGTCCACATTCGGTGGATTGGGCAAGTGTCGATAATGCGCAAGTCGCCTGCACGAAAAGCATCTGAAGATGAGCTCCCGGGAAGGCTGCAACGCTGTGTGATCCCCAGACGAGGCAGTATCGACCATCTCGACGTCAGGAAGCTCGCCTTGCACAGTTTCAGAGGAATGGCTGCCGGGAGGATGTTTGTTCGCAAGAGACGGGTCGGGTTCCAGAGCCACCTCCAAGCATCCCATGCAGATACCACCCTTCATGCACAGTCCACAAATGAACTCTGTTGTCTGGTTAATGTCGAGGTCCTTGCGGTGCGGTAAATCGCCGTCAGCCGCTGGCTCGCTCTCAGTTCCTCCTTGTGTTTTCCATTGAGCTTTATCACGAGCACGCGCAGCTCGCATGATTTCATCTCTTTGAGTTTTTGCGAGACATCTCCAATGGGCGACCACAGGACATTTGAGGCTGCAAAACCATCATCTCAGTTTAATGCAGGGATAGATTTTGGATATCCGAACCATCGAACCCAGCCTCCCAAACCTTGTATGTAGTCGACGTCGTTCTCATCAGATTCGGCTTCATCATCCTTGGTCTTCCGTTTCGTTTTTTTCGCCTTCGTCAAAAGCTCGTGAGCGGGAGACTTATGACATTTCTCGCAGATATCTCTGTGGGCGCGGAGGGATGAACTTGCTTCGTCCTCGTCAGAAGCCAAGTCAAGATCATCAATGTCACGGAAGCGTCCGTAGGCAGGACGGGCTGTTGCGGGACGCTTCTTTCTGGACCTTTTCCCTTCCGCTTTCTTGCTGGATTTATGTCGAGAAGTGTCATAGTACGTATCCCCGTCAGATTCTTCATCCTCCTCCATGAGATCATCAGCTAGGTTAGAGCGGGCAGCCTTCCGTGATCGTGTTGACTTCCTAGGCGCAAGAATTTCTATGTCAGAGTCTACTTGACCGTAGCCACCTAAGTCGTCTCCAGAGTCAGAATCCAGCTGTTCTCCTCGCATGTGATTGCTGCGAAGCTTCCTAGGACTAAATGGAAGCTTGCTTTGTTTGAGTTTTCCTCTGCTTGCGGCAAGACGACTAGATTTGCGAACTGAGGCTCGACTACCATAATCTTCATCATCACTGGTGTCATCGTCCTCTTCTGTTAGAGGGGAATCGGAAAGAGGAGAAGACACGTCGCTCTGGGAGTATGACCGCGAAGCTATGGTGTGGCTCGCCGCGTCAACGATTATTTTACCATTCATTCGCGAGTACTCGTGTACATCGGAGGAGGAGGGATCAAAATGGTCGAGTAGGCCCTGTTCTTTTCGGCGCTCTAAAAAGATAAAGCATCAAGCAACAGGAGAGAAGTCAACTGTCCAGAACACACCATAGTCATCGACGAGGTCGCTGTGATGAGCAAGAAATGCACGCGAAGTGATCTAAAAAGGTTTAGCTTTTCAAGAACATGGAACAGGGGAATGACTGACCCTACGCGCGAGTCCGTCTTTGAAACGGATGAAATAGTGGGAAGGTCTACCCTTGCCCTCCAACGGGTATTCGCCAACGACGGCGTCCAGGTCATCACGAACAAATTCCGGGTCACCACCAAGATAATATGGAGCTGGCTGGTAAAGCCCTTTTGTAGATGGTGAAAGGACTGGCGGGGATACGTGAACTACTTTTCGACGCGTCAAAATGGGTTGTTGGAGTGGTGTAATGGGCACTGTGGGTTCTTCAGAAGTTAGGGGAGAGAGGGGATCGAAGAGAAGTGCTGGATCAGAAAGTGGACCAGCCATTGCCACTGGCCGAGTCTTCGTTCGCCGGTATCCAAGGTCAGGTTGCAGTCTGCCCAAATGAGCGCGTGCTTCGGACTTGGACGCGTCTGACTTTCATGCTTTGTCAGCTCAGCTGATAAGTATCACGTGACATGTCATTACAGCCGGCGGCTCCGCTCCGTTATTTCCAGTTATGGGTATTTTCCGGCTTCTAGAGAGCAGAGTTTTCGACGTGCATCCCGATGACTGCATCAACGTTGAAACCAGATATTATGCAGGAACTCGAGCCGATTTGAAAGCGTAGAAAACAAGAACGATACATCCATGTGCAACAAAATAAGAAGAGCCTTGTACTAGATATCCCTATACCTGACAGTGAGCATGGATACGTACTAGATCGTTTGTTCACCTTCTTTGCAAACAAATGCGAGAGGGAATCACATTGCGGGCTGGCATTAGTACGTTGTTTTGGTCTGTCAGCCTGAGATTCGTGCAAGACCACGCTACTTGATGACCAACCTTAGCAGCAGGATGCACAGCGGTGGCTGCCCATGCCCAGGCCATTCAACACGGCTCTGTAAACAGCTCTTGACAACGAGCACAAAGAGCTCTCATCAATTCACCCTCTTTTTAGGACATTTCAATGGTAGATGTCTTTGTTAATCAAATGTCTTCCAAAATCTCCGGCATTGTGGAGCATTGTGGACGCATCATCACAACCATTCAGGTTCTCTAGCGAAGCCCCGGGACCTGCGAGTGGACACAATCTGACAGATGCGAAGTCGTGAAGAATGCGCATGTCACACGAGACGCTCCATCCATGGTCATGATCATGATCTTGCATGTTTGCAGGGAAGCTGAGGTTACTAGAGGAGATGGTGAAAGGAGTTAAAGAATGGCAATGGAGAGTTGGCGTGACGTGTTCAAATTCAACTACGTGTCCATCATCGATAGCCATGCAGAACATTGTCTCCCTATCTCTTCGCTATGGCCTTTTTGGGATTATAAGCACACTCTCAGAAAATACAGGGTAAGACCCACTGATGCAAAAGCTATGCTGAATACCTGATCCCCCATGGAAAATGCGGGCATCATCACTCCCAAGTGCTCCGAGAATCACAGCTTTATGCTGGCCAACCCAGTCATCGCATTGTGCGAAGTAGAACCACAAAATATCCTTGTGTCTGCTGAGCAGCTCAGAGTCCAGCCGACGAATATTGATCATCTCGTCGTGAGCCATCGACAACGCTGCGAATATTGCTTGGGGTGACCGCACAAGTGAGTGCAAAACACTCAACGCGGAACGCGGATAGGAGGGAAATAACATGCCAAGCATCCGCAAAGGCAGATAGTAGATGCAATGCGCAAGGATAGCAATGGCGCGAGGCAAAGGGGGACGAAGAACCCACTGTCGTGCGGAAACATGTGTCAATGACTGACAGTGTCAAGGTAGAGCACTACGAACGGAGAGCTTCTTGCCGTTAGGAGTGTCCGCTATATCTGCAATAGTGGGGAAGAGAAGGAATAAACAGGAGACGACATTAGAGCGCAGTTTCAAGACCTTGAGAGGGAGACAGAACAGTCATTTATCGAATAGAGGCACTGAAAACAAGGACCTGCCTGCAAGGCTAACCAAGCGCCAACACTGTGTCCAGCCAGAACCACCCTGATGGAGGGACCAAAGGAGGACCGCACGGCATCGAATATACTGAGTGTGTTCTCAAGCTGGGATCTCAAGCCAAACTGTGAAGCACGGAGGGTTGAAAGAGGATGCTTTGAGGCCAAGGATGGAGCATGGCCGACATGCGAGAATGCGAGAATGGCAAGTGTACCTGACGTGTCCAGATCGTGAATGGTCTCGAGGAAGCACGAGTAAAAGTCTATGACCCCAGGATTTCCTGGAGACAGAAAGTCAAGTGCTGCGATAGTCCAAGGGGGATATACACACCCGGAATGAACAGAAGAAGGGTGCTGGGGACGGTGTCGCCGAGTTTTGGAGCCCACCAATGAACGAGCACATTGCAGTTCTGCCGAAAGAGGGCGATGCGGGGTGGTTGCAACGGGAGTAGGAACGGTGGTAATGACATGACATCAGTGCCAGCGATTATTCAAAATTGGCACCGGATTTAGATTCCGTACGACGACGACAACGACGAGGACGATGTCGACTTCTCGTCGTACGCGCGCACCTTCGATATCTAATCCACTCCCGAATGCGCTCAATTACCCGACTTCTCTCCCACCAACCCGCCCTCTACAGATCTCGAGACCTCCCTCTCGTTCATCCAACACCGCCTTCACCCCCTCTTCCCCCTCTCCAAAGGGCCTCATCTTTTCATCCCCGAATCGTCCCCATCGCCCACAGAGATCGGATCTTAGACCACGCCAACCCTCGGACTACTCCGCCTCCGAACGTGCCTCAACCTCATCCCGCATAGCCAGCGACCTGAGCGCGAGGGAACGACACGACAGCTCTAGTACAACAGTCTCTGATGCTTCTATCCAACACCGTCTCGTAGGCAGCATTTCTCTTCCGAACAAACCTCGCTCAGACCCTTCTCGTTTCGGCCCCACAAGCGAGTTTCAAGGATCCTCCGTCTCATCTTCCTTGACCTCTCCCGCGCTCTCCGCCCCCATGGCCGCATTCAGCAGTGTAGAGGAAGCTAATTTCCGTATGCACGGGCTCGCCAATGGCAATGTCGACGGTAACCATGAACTAGAACGACGCTTGGAGGTCGAACGAGAAAAGGCAAGGCAGGACAGAATAAAAGAGCGCATGCCTTACAGGAAACACACTGCAGGCGCTAAAACTGGCGAAATCGACGGTCAGTTCAAAACATGGATATTCTTCAGTCCCCGGCATGCAACCGCGTCTTACTGAATGCACCCTAGCCATCCTGGATCAGATCAGAGACGAATGGGAGTTTATCATTGACCCCGATGTAACTACATTCGCTCGTGGATGTGGCTGACTAGTGGAGATACTAATGGCATCCTAGTTCAATAACGTAGACCTAGCTCTCTGCTTGTTGGACGATACTTCTACCGGCAAAAGCATGTACTCTTTCCGAAGAACCAAGGAAATGCTTTCACAGGCATTGAAGGGTTCTGTTGATCGTTAGCGATTTCTCTTTCTTCTTGTGTTCCTGTCAACTCAGAACATCTGGCAGAGCATTACAAGACTTTCGCCGATGCATTACCCCACCATGCTGCCTTGCTGAACCACCTAGGCCAGGCTCAGGCGCAAGTCCAGGATACACGCATTGTTCTTCAAGAAACTAAAGAATCACTGGGTGGTAAACGTGCGGACCTTGTTCAGTTGTGGACGAGAGGACAAACTTTGGAGGAAATGATGCGGCTATTGGACCAGATGTGCGCTAAGCTTCTCCGCTTCCACGCGAATGCTCAATATATGTCTCAGTGAACATCTGAAATCTGTCCCAGATGCCCTTGAAGCTCTGATATCTGAGAAGCGTCTCATACAAGCGTCGGTCCTGCTAATACGAAGTCTTAAGCTGATCAACAAACCCGACATGCGAGAAATTGGCGCCGTTGTAGACTTACGGGCATATCTTCTCGGTCAGGAGATCGTAAGTTCGCAGACCATTCTACGTCACCCCACAAGGCTTATTGTTACAGGCACTCCGAGATATCCTGGTCGATGAGCTCCACAACCATCTTTATCTCAAATCATTTTGGTGTGATTCGCGGTGGGCTTCGTACACTCCCGGACAGTCAGCATGTGCGTGGTCTCTGATAGTGTAGTTTGCTACTCTCAATTGGTGGGTTTAGTGCCGAAAGTGGAGTTCGAAGCCCAGGCGACCCTAACACCTACCCCAAACGGTTCTGTCCGATCTCCTTCAACATCTTCCCCCCAGACTACTCAGGGAACCCGTCTTTCACGCTACCTCAACGGTCTGGCTACCCGACCGAATGATGCTCCTTACGACCTCGACGATGCAAATTTCCGTGCTAGTGCGAGTACCCAAGAAATGTCGACCTCAATATCTACATCGATGTCGTTTTCGTCGAGCCTTGGTACATTGGCCGTGTCAAGTTTCCTACCCCTTGCCCCTTCCAACGTCAATCCAGAAGCAGATTCATTCACATACATCGAGACGCTTCTGGAATCTCTGGCCATTCTAGGAAAGCTGGGGAGCGCGCTTGATTCTGTCATGCAACGATTACAGAGCGAGATTTATACATTAATTGAGTCCACTGTCGATGAAGTTGAAGAGCGCGCAGAAGACTCGAAGAGAAGTTCTGTGCTTCTTACAACTGCCACCCTTGGATCTAAATCTGATGGAGGGTATATTTTTGTCTCTGACGAATCTTCTACAATGAACTCGGTTCGCAATGCTCTTACCCGTAAAGGCGCGTTGACAACGGCATCTGCTCTCCGCCTCACTGCACTGGAGTCTACCTCAAAGCATCAAGATCAGGAAATTCTGAAAGACCTGTTTTGGACAACCTACTCCAAACTAGACGCAGTAACGCAAGGTCTTCGCGTAGTCTTCGAAGTGGCCAACCGTATCGGATTAGTGAGTACCACCTAGTTGAATCTTGTTCAGCTTTTGAAGCTCCGTAATTCACCTTCAGAGACGAGATTTTAGAGACACTGCCGGTGCCAAACCAGGGACACTCTTTCCCATGGCCGATGTCTGGTTGGCAATACAGGCTGAGGTACACCTACACTTCGGACGTCAAAAATGACACCATTGACAAAAAAACAAACATCAGGTTCGAACTCTGCTCAACGATTATCTGGCTGACGAGGAGCGAGGCACCGTTACGGGTCGAAATCCAATCATTTCCATCAATGAAGTACTTCGTGAAGGGCGATTCACACGGGACAGGTTCAAGGTATTTGTCTAGTACTGTAATCCGCTCTCTCAGTCAGTCATACAGCCGATTATAGGGAATATTTCGATTTGCAGACACTGATACGAAATCAGCAACAAAGTTTCTCCGCAAGCATGAGGATGAACTTATGCGGGTGCTCCGAGACACCATGCCGGGACTCGTGCAGAGCTCCTCGGAAAATGCAGTGCAGATCGCTCTGTCCTCCCTTGGTTCCGATGAGCGCATCCTTGGTGCTGGGCAACATCACCGTCTACTGATCAAATCGGATGCATTCCATGTTAGCGTTCTGTTCCAGCCGACTCTCGCATTTTTGCGTAGAGTCGCGGATGTATTACCCAATGGCGTAGAGAGCGCACGGTCCGCAAGCGAAGTGTTGGATGATTTCGTACTCAAGGTATATCTGCCACAGTTAGAGGAGAAGATATCTATGTTGTTCCATCATGCAGTGTCAGGTACGTGTCGTCGGTCTGGCAATGTCTGGATTGTGACCTGATTGCATACAGCTCCTGATGCCTTTCAGCCTGATGCGTTGTCGACCCGCTTCAGTCCCCGACCCATTCTTAAGGTGCGTCGTCAGCATCGGACTCGTTCGTCTGTATTAAATTCTCCGCAGGCGGCTACGCAGTTGATGGCCCTCATCAATTCGTTGTGCGCAATGCTCCGCACGACGCCATTCCATCGTGATCATTATTCGAGACTTATTGTGGGCGTCATCATCCAATTCTATCAGCGATGCAGCCATCGTTTTCAGATTCTCGTGTCCAAGGGCGGAGACGAAGATCCTTCACCGTCACTTGCGGCTCAATGGGCACAGAAATCTGAACTAAGCCCTTGTTTATCCGAGCTTTTTATTGCGGAGGTCAGTTCGCTTCGAAGCGCTCCGTAGCAGAGACTCGGAGTTAATTGACTTCTATCATTAGGATGATGTGATTAAGCAGCAGCTATGCAGACAAGAGAGTCGTATAGAAATGGGTTACCTGGTTCAAATGTCCGTGGATAAATGTGATCTCAACCCATCTGTCCGCAACATTTCTGCATTATGCGGTCTCTATGGGAGTGTCGTATGTGGGCTAGCTAATTTGACCTCTTCGTTGCTTATTTGAATCTGCCAGACTTGGTTCACACAAGAACTAGACGCTTTGAAACCTGCTCCTGAAGGCATACTCTCACCTACGGCAGCTTTCTCGAATTTGGATCCTGTTCCCCCACTCTCTTCGCAAGCACTCTCGTCACCTTTTCCTTTCGTACAAGACATCGTTGAAGATGGCCGACTTAGTTTACCTCTATCTCATGAAATGGCATTGTGGGTGACAGCCTCGAGGGTTACATCTTTATTAATCGCTTGAAACACAGACGCTTCGGTGCATTATTGAAGACGTATACGCAGTTGGCCGAAATCATCCTACATACCATCAGAGTAGAAGTTCGTTGTCGGACCATTTACTATCTCGACGCGGCCTTTCGTCATGTGGGTGCTTGAATGCATTGTATGCATCTATTAACATGGTTCATACAGGGAAACTACAAAGTTGATCATGAAGTTGGAGAACCGGATCCATATATTGTTGATCTGAATTCGGAGCTTAGCAGTTTTGACGAATACACATCTACAACACTGCTTAAAACAGAACAAAGGTATGCCAACATTCTGTATCCTGACTCCTCCTTGTCATTGATTGTGGCCACGTAGTTTCGTCTTCTTGGGCCTGGAAGATTTGATAGAGCAACAACTGGTCAGCAACGCTCGCCTCATAAGCATGGCAAACAACTTTGGGATGAAGAAAGTCAACCGTAACATCCGAGCACTCCAGCAAAGCATTCGCACCATCGGGGACGGAGAACAATCTGCGCAATGCGAAAGGGCGAGGCAGTACTATGCACTCTTCTTGCTAGGACCTCAGGTATGCATTTCTTCTCCTGACCAGATATCATCCCATTCACAGGTTTTGAAGGGTCTACTGGATAGCGTACGCGCGCACAAAACGTTTTCCTTCGACGAATACAAGGTCATCTTGAACCTTCAGTGCGGCGTGGATCAGAGCCTTGGTGAAGCTGCAGCATCCAAGGCTCTGGACCGCAACTACGGCATGTACAGCATCGAACTACATGGCTTAGAGTTAGAGAGTGCCGAATCGACTTCTTGACGTATCTGACTCATCATACTATTTACGATTCACGCTGGGGACAAATCCTCCAAGGTTGACTGCATGGATTTGTGTGAAGACAAGTGAGAAAACTATGTACGACGTCTTCCAGCAGATCGAGCTGTGAGATGAACCTCACTTATCCATAAAGCGTCTTCTGCGTCCACGGTACGGAGTCTTGACGGATGCGTTCTGGAAGTGGTTATTGCATTGTGTGCTATTTGAACGTCGTAAACACGTTTGGAGTTGTCTTGCGGTGAGGGTCGGGAAACCAGCAGAGGAAGCCTGCCTAGAAGGGCTTGATATCGCCGCCGGAGCCATCGAAGGGGTAGATTTCCGTCAAACGGATTGGTGTTGGTGTGAGACATTTGTTGGATTTGTTGGAGCCTCCTTTGTTTGCTGGTAAGGCCAGGTGGGCTTGCAGGTGATCCTGCTAATTCCAGCAATTCTTGGAGCACGAGCACGTTCTGAAAACCGTGACCAGAATCATTGCTTGAGGGAGGTGTGCTGGGATCACCTGCAGGATGCTGCATTGATATTTGAAGAGGAGGATACACCTTCTTCCATTCGCTCCTGAAAAAACGCCACCGAATGTTGTGCTCGCGACGCCTGCTGAATGATCCTAACATCATTGCATCTTCCGAGTTGGACTGTGCACGTTGCGGCAATCCGGGTGGTGAATCAAGATGTTGTTTTTGCAGTACTTTTGTCGTGCGGGAGATAGACGACGTAAGGAGAGCGGTGAGTTCTGGAGAGTACACAGGTGAAATAATCTTCCCCTTCTGCGGATTTACTTCGGGTGGTAGTGGAGCATCTGGACCCGAGAGAAAAGGCTAGCGAGCATTGAGTCTGGAGGAATTGGACGTCAAAGAGAACATTCATGCCTCCATCAACTCCCAACGCAGCTTCCCTACCCTTCCATAGGCTATGTCAAGCATGCGATCGAAAGCGGCGGACTCTCCTGCATTAGCTGCCCGTAGACGTTGCAAGTCCTGTGCCAACATGTATATCGATCGGGTGAACTATCGGAGGCTGCAACAATGCTGACCTTTGATACCCTTTTCAACCTTTTCTTGCGAAAGTGGATCAAGTTGACGTTCAGTAGTGAACGAAAGTCGTCTGCGCCCTTGATTCTGAAGAAATGACTGCGGGGAATTAGCTACAAGGAGGCAGAAGGAGCAAGCTGTCCCACCGGAGATAGGCATGCGGAAGAGCTCTGACTTGGCGAAGATAAGTTCGGTACAGCGACGAAATGCTGTTCATTTGGGAGACAAGATGACTGTGACGTAACCGCGTCCGCGTCTTTGGCTTGTGATTATAATTCTGGATGGAGGGCTCGTCGCCGTCCCGCACGATGACGAACGCGTTTTCTTCCTGCTTCGAGTCGTTTCTAGTCGCACAGAGCAGCGTTGGCCTCGGGCTCGCCAACCGTCCGAGGGCTCTCCCCTTCCCCCGCGAGCTGCATCACTCCTCTTCGCCATCACCCGCTGCACCCCTACTACGCTTACCATCAGCGGCGGCCCACTCCCGCTCGCCCTCCTCGCCCTCCTCAATATGGTCTTCGCCCTCACGACCTCCCTCGCCAATGCTAAATGCCCTGAAAGAGGCTCTTAACGATAGCATCTTGCCTTCCCCACCTCCCCCCGCCAAGCTCGCGTCCTCGCCTTCTTCCCCTCGTTCCCTCTCGAGACCTCCTCACCTAATATCCGGTCTCCGGTATACCGCCCCTTCCGCAACTCCACCGGCTACTTCGGACACCCCTGTCACGCTCACCCTTTCGCCCTCGCCGTTCTCTTCCCCCGCGGTGGTGTCACCTACACGATCCTCTCTTGATGCTCTCCGTTCCATACACACATCCACAGTCTCTCAAGTTTCCCCTTCTCAACCTCTTCGCAAATGGTGGTTCCAATCAGACTCTTCTTCCAGCAGAGAGAGCCGAACGACTGTACTGAGTGAGTCTGATTTGCTCGATGACAATCTCGGAAAGAAATGTACGTCGTCTTTGTGCTGCACATTTTTCGACATTTGGCAGACTCCGATTACCTAGTTCGCGCCCCACATGCCCCTCTCGTTTTCTGTCACGGTCTCATGGGCTTTGACTCTGTCACAATCGGGCTTGCCGTAGCACCCCTGCAAGTTTCTCACTGGCGAGGAATCAAGGAGGTTCTCGAGGCTGTTGGCTGCGAGGTTCTCATAACCCGCGTTCCAGCAACTTCGTCACCGGTCGATCGTGCAAAGGTCCTCGAAAAGAAAATATCAGAGACATACCCCGGTCGAGATGTGCACCTTATAGGCCATAGCATGGTATGGTTCTCTTCATCATATTTTCCTTGCCTCATTCGCGCATTAGGGTGGTATCGACTGTCGTTATCTCATTACCCACCTCACCCAACGCACTTTTCGCGTTCTTAGCCTGACCACAATTGCTACGCCCCATCGCGGCTCTTCTTTTGCCGACCACTTCCTTTCCCTTGCTTCATCCCATCTTCCGTCAGTCCTTGCTCTCCTTGAGCTTTTACCGAATGGTGGCGGCGATGGAAAGGCTTTCGAATGCCTCACCTGTGAAGCAATGAAAAGGTTTAATGACGATACCCCGGACGTAGAAGGCGTGCGGTACTTTAGTTGGGGAGCAGAGTATGAACCTGGATTAATCGATACTTGGAAGCAAGTTTAACCCTTTTCTGTGCCTTCGAGTGATAATAACACTGCTCATTGTTCCGCATAGGTATCCCCATTCTATCATAGCAGCACAGGAGGGACCGAACGATGGGTTGGTATCAGTGCAATCAGCACAGTGGGGCACGTATCTCGGTACGCTGCGCGACGTGAACCACCTCGATCTGGTGGGTTGGACAGGTGGACTTGCAGGCAATTTAACCAGTCTTGCGGGTACGTCTCTTACACGACGACCCGTCTCAATTCAAGCATTGATGTCCGGCTTGAAAATCAGGTTTCAAGGACATGCATGCGTTTATACTCGGAAAAGACGTAGGGTTCAGTGCGGGGAGGTTTTACGCGGGTGTGGCAGACTTGTTGGCAGGTGTGGAAGAGGAAGAAGGATACATTGTTGATGGGCGATGGGTTGGCTGGGCGGGAAGAGAGGAGAGGAGGAAGAAGGCAACGGAGATGCTCACGAAAACTGAGCAGGCTGCGCCTGACAACGCAGACAGCGTGGGTACCTTGAGGCGCACCGCTTCAGACAAGGAAAGGTCGAGGATGGAAGAAGTACTACAATCAACGCCTTCATTACTTTCCCCATCAAGTCCCTCAAGTCCCTGTGCTGGCGAAGACGTGGAGGTACGCCTGGAGGTGCAAAGACGGCACCAGACTATTGTTACTTCCCAGAGTGAAAGCCCAGTAGAAGAGGATGCGGCGTTGCAGAGAAACTCCGACGAGGAATATGTTGCACCTGGACTTGACTCCTCCCCGAAGTCGGACAAGGGGACAACTGGGTCGCAGGAACGCGAGGATGATCCTACAACTGCTGGCAAACGGTAACCTCGTACTCGACTGACAGCAAGAGCAGCGGGGACGCTCTCTCATCGGTCGCTACCCCGCCTGTGAAATGCTGGGGCTCCAGATCTGCGGCTGCGGTGATGAACTTCATGAATGCATGACGGCTCATGCATGTCGCAAACATATACACATTGGAAGCATAGTGGGAGATATCGATATTATATTCCACATGATACCTTCCGGGATTTGAAATGTGCTAATCACTCCTGTACTTACTAGGCATCACCAATATCAACTTGCCGTCAGCAAGGTCATTTCCCATGTCGATCTATGATAGGTTTCGTTAGTACTTTAGTCTTGAAGTTGGAATAGTCAGACTCCGAGTCTCCAGACGCAAGGTCGGCCCGAAATTATTGGTGATCACTGGTCATGCTTCCTAACTTGAATTTCAGGTATGCCGGAAATGGTGGCACTGGGCGGTCCGGTTTGTCCTCAGATGTGACGTCGGACGCCGAAGATATACTTAGCGCTCAGAGAAACTGATTTGAACCTGGAGTTTTCACTGTGCTGCCGCTGACCGACAACTGCATACTCCTCATATCGAGCAGATCTACCATTCGAAATGGCAACAACACTGGAGAAAGTATCTTCGAACAAGCATTACGGAGGCTCATTAACAAAATACAAGTTCAAGGTGAGCTGCTGGAACACCCCGAGTCCATGTTCCCGGTGAATCAGTCGCTGCCCTAGTCCACTGTCCTTGGTGATCTCGATGCCCAGTTCAATCTTTTCCTTCCAGCAGATGCAGAACAGAGAAAAGTGCCAGTCTTGGTCTACCTAGCTGGGCTGACATGCAATGAGGATAATGGGTGAGTTCTTCCTCTCAATATCTGGTAGTTGATCGCTTGTGTCGGCATTACTCACGACTTTCCATACACGTCCCCTATATAGCGCGCAGAAGGGTGGATTCATGCGCGATGCAGCGACGGAGGGCATCGCCATCCTCTTTCCTGATACGTCTCCCCGGGGAGCCGGCGTAGAGGATGAAACCGCCAGCTGGGATTTCGGAGTCGGCAAGTCCTGCGATCTCATCGACCTGAGATCTTGAGTAAAGCTGAAGAGGCCATGTCATCACAGGTGCAGGATTCTACCTCAATGCTACCAGATCCAAGTGGGCAAAGCATTACAACATGCTGGACCACGTCACCAAGGAACTACCACAGGTCATCGAGGCTGCAGGGATCCCGATCGTATGTTACCCGTCCTTGTCACGCTTTCCAGAGAGTCGGAGACTCACCCGAGTCCGATACCCCCCTCAGGACTTTTCTCGCCAGTCGATCTCTGGTCACTCCATGGGTGGTCATGGGGCCCTTACCATCTATCTCAAATCCTTGCTTGCAGGTACAAAACAGTATCGTTCGTGCTCCGCTTTCTCCCCCATTTGTGAGCCATCGGCCGTCCCATGGGGCCAAAAGGCATTCGAGGGGTACCTCGCGGACGGTGTAGAAGAAGGGAAGACCAATTACGATGCGAGTATCCTCGTTGGGAAAGTCAAGGGAGCGATCAACATCCTTATCGATTATGTGTGCATTCTTTCTACCTTGCAGATGAGGAGATTGACGACTGTTTTTCAGGGAACTGCGGATAACTTCCTCTACCAACTTCATCCCGAGGTTTTTCTCAAGGCTTCGCGCGATGCCGGGCACGACGAGGTCCGGGTTCGGGTAAGGTGCCATGAAGGATACGATCATAGCTACTATTTCGTGCGTGTTTTCTGTTATCTCGCGTATGTATTATTAAATTGACGGCATGCAGATTTCCTCATTTGCATCAGATCACATTCACTGTGAGTGTTTCGTTGACATGCGGGAAGTGGGAACTGAATAGATATCGAATAGTTCATGCCAACTTCTTGAAGGCTTAATGTAAGATGAAGACACAGTAGAACTCGTGCGTGTTGTAGGAATGAAGTTTGAGGCACGATATTCCATAGTTAACGACGCTCTATTTTTAAGTGAAGAGGGGGGCATCAACTATTACATGCAGTACGTGTGAGGAGTGAGGTAAGGAGGTGGCAGGAAGCCAGCCATGTGCCATCGGAGATGAGTGTGCTTCGCAGCAAGACGAGGCGTCGAGATCCGGGGGATGTCCAGAAGTGTCACGAAGCGACCGAGCGGATTCGTTCGCGGTACGCACGCTCGAGGTCTGTGAGGTCCGAGGTGATCCAGAAGCTCTTTAGGGCCGTGTATACTGTAGCTCGTCGTTTGGGGTCGGGTATGAGAAGGTGGGTCACGAGATTTTTTGCTGTATTGACGACGTGGGAGCGTCAGCAGCGGGAAAAAAGGCATGCATACCAATGTACACATCGGATCACAGGCAGGAAGGCCGCCTGTCAAAAACAGGACTATTGAACATGCCGTACACGTACCATTTCTTAGCGATTCCCAGATAGATTCACAAAAATAGATTGTTCCATCGAGGATGCGTTGTTTGGTTAGTTCATCTTGAATATAAGAACGCTGTGAGAATCCCAACAGATCTTCGCTATCTTTGGTGTCGTTGTCCTGTGCAATCGGAAGGTCGTCGTCGCGCATGTCCCTTGGGTCTCCGTAGTCAAAAGGATGACTGCCCCTACACGGTTATGTTAGTGTATCAGCTCCGGAAAGATATCATGGGAGACACGGGAGTTATAGGTTCATAAAATGATGAGAAAAAAGTACCCACGTCAACATCGCAAAGATGACGATTCCCGCACTCCAGCAGTCCGCTGGCATTCCAACGTAACCCAGATTTTTGTTCTCCAGTGCACGTACACCCTCTGGAGGGAGATACGAGATCGTACCGCAAACATGAAGGGTCTCCTCGTACGCTCTGGAACGAGCAAGACCAAAGTCGGCAATCTGGATGCGAGGGTAAGGTCCAGGAGAGTGCAAAAGAATGTTCTCGGGCTTCAAGGGGTAAACGTTAAAGCGGACACCAATGAAACATGACGGCAAGGGAGAAAGGTACATCCAACGAGCGGTGATTAGATAAGAGTAGGTTGTCCGCAACATCAGATTGTGTCACTAAGAAATAGTGAATGATATTGACCTTCAAATCTGTCGTTGGCATACGTCGGTCAGTTTGAATTTACACGCCATCTCATGCAGAGAAAGGACAAGATGTTGAAGAAAGCTTACCACGATGTGAGATCATTTTGTCATGCAAGTACTGAAGCCCTTTGAGCATCTGGAAGGTTATATACTTTGCTTCACCTTCGCATAACCTGCGTCGTGGGTGATTTGTGATATAAGTGAAGAGGTCACCACCTGTTGATAGCTGAAGCATGATGTAGAGAAACTGCGAGTCGTAATCGAACGCATAAACTCTGTTGATGTTTGGCTGAGTTAGGAATGAGTACTTGATTTCAAGTGGAAAGTAAGAACGCATACGTGATGGAGAGACGTCAAAAGAGTGGCTTCTTTCATTTCTTTTTTCAGCTCGCTGCCTGCTTTTCTGCGGATAATTTTGCATGCTACCTGGCGATGTGCTGTTGTATCCAGAGCAAGATGGACAGATGCATAGCTTCCTGTGCCGAGGCAGTGCGAGGTGATACGGTACCGGCCTAAGTCCTAAAAAATCATCAGCAAGGTCCAAACCTATCCGTCATGTAACGCACTTTGAATGTATGATTTTGAGAGAGGACGGTATGCGGTCGCGTGGCAGGCAGATGCCTCGAGCTCACGACACACTGAAACGCTAGAAGAAAAAATGATGTTGAAGCAGTGCAAATGTTAAAGCATATAGCCGACCTTGTGAGGCTGGGATCTTCAATGTATCTCCATGCATGAGGATACATGTTGTCTTGCGGATTTTGTGACCATTCACCACTATACCGTTAGTAGACAAGTCCTAGATGGCATGAATCGAATTCGCTGGAGAGGGAGAAGTGCCGGATACCTGGCACGATATGATGATTCCACCTGCGCCAGCGCGGACGCTAAGAACCAAAGGTAAGTAGTGAAGAGATATGATATGGTGCGAAAACATGCGCATATATCTTGCAATGGAGACTAGAAACGACAAGATCGGGGATGACATAGGAGCTGAGTGTTGCAATTGGTGGGAGGACAAGGAATGATTGTGAATGCATACCAGAGCTTTTGATTCCTGCCAATCGTGATCGGGCTTCCGATGTTCAGCACCAGCGCTTTGAGATGAGCGGTGAGCAGTGATGCAGAGGTCAAACGGGTGCTAGAAAACCTTCGGTGCGGCCATCTAGGGTGGTTGTCAGAAGACTGGCGCACGCATTCGATGACGTGTTGGCCACGGATGGGGACAAGGATGGGAGTGATGGGACGGGCTGAGTGAGAGCATCGAAAGTTTGACGCGACTTCATCGTGGACGTCGACGAGCATCAAAATCGGAGTGACGTCGCGTCAATATATAGGTGGTCACGTGGGCGGGAATCAGAAGCCGTGAGAAGACTCGAGGTTGGTCAGAGAAGCCTCCGCTGTACACCGCGCACGGACCGCACAGAACAGCGGAGGCAGCGAGCAGCGTGGAAAGCGCGCATATTTAATAAAAAGAAACAGTGCAGACGGATAGACGGACGGAGTGACCCGACGATCAACCGCGAGCACTGCCAGTGTATTATAGTGTCACACAATTGGCGCGCCAAATCTCTTCCGTTTCTGCAACCTACTTACTCTCCGTCCGAGCACAATTTCTTTCTTTCTTTCTTTCGTCCCTTCTTCTTCCAAACGCTGGCTCGCATACACTCACCCAATTCCACTTTTTTCTTACAATAAAACAGTACAAACTTCCCTTTTTTTCAAAAACTTCGCCAGCCATACCGTCAATCCTCGGCAACAGGGCAAGGAGAATGTCCTTCTTCTCCAGGAAGAAGCACCCTAGCGCATCCCACCTTGCTGCGTCCAATGTCACTATCGCCCAGACACCGTCACAGGCTCTCGCTCAGCTGGCTGCCAAGGAGCCTCCACAGCAGTCGAACGATGCGTGAGTCCTCGGTCCTTTCCTCTCATTCATACATTCTCAGCCAATTCAATCACCGTGTACCTCAAGTGCGACTGCCCAGAACGGTCCTCTTCACCCTCAGCAGCCACGTCCGGCCCAGCAAAATCGAGTCCCCGTCACGAATATTGTCCCCCACCCTACTCAGACCTCCCAGTCGCAGTCCCAGCAGCAGCCCCAACAACCACCCCAACAACGTCCTGCATACCCTTGGTCCGCCCGCCGCCTCTTCCTCCCCGCCCCCCTTGTTATGCAGAAGCCTGGTGTAGTGCCTCCAACTTCTCCTTCCCCCCCTCCGTTTCCTCGTTACGGCCACGCGCTTCCCGCAACAGCCACTGCCAATGGGGAGCTCTACCTCTTCGGTGGCCTTGTCCGCGAAACAGCTCGCAATGATTTGTACCTCTTCTCAACTCGAGATCTCAGTGCAACTCTTGTACAGACCGCCGGAGAGATTCCCTCTCCCAGAGTTGGCCATGCGAGTGCTATCGTCAGCAGTGTATTGATTGTCTGGGGCGGTGATACGAAGACGGATCCAATGTCTGACCCCAGTGACAAGCAAGATGACGGCCTTTATCTCTTAAACCTTGGTAAGCGCTTCTGTTTTACATTGTACATGTCCCTGCGAGATGATTCACTGACATCCCATGTGCCTAACTTCGACAGTTTCAAAGGAGTGGACGAAGGTATCGATGTACGGGCCCTCCCCATCAGGACGATATGGGCACGCAGTAACCATGGTTGGAACCAAGTTCTTCGTCTTCGGTGGTCAGGTGGACGGGGAATTTTTGAATGACTTATGGTCCTTCGATCTCAACACACGTACGCCATCTGTTTTCCCCTTGGCTTGATCACAAATCTTATCATCATCTGTTGCACCTGAAATGGTGCTTTGCTCCCATAGTGAGGACCCAAACTCAATGGGAACTCTGCCAACCTACGACCTCTGATCGACCAGCTCAACGAACCGGACATATCTGTGTGACATGTGGGGATCGCATCCTCGTGTACGTTATTCCTTGTATCCAGGGTTTCACTGACACCATGTTGTACTAGCTTTGGGGGCACCGACGGACAATACCATTACAACGATACATGGGCATACGATGTCAACACGCGCAAATGGACGGAACTCCAGTGTATTGGATTTATACCTTCTCCGCGTGAGGGGCATGCAGCTGCTGTGGTAGACGATGTCATTTACATCTTCGGAGGAAGGGGCGTCGATGGCAAGGATCTGGGAGATCTGGCGGCATTCAAACTTTCTAGTAAGCGACCTTTTCTTGGGTGATGACATCTGAGCCACGCGACAAGCATTGCGGCTGTGGCCTGGTTATCTCGCTAAAGCGGAGGCTGATCATGCTTAATACAGACCAGCGATGGTACATGTTTCAGAATATGGGCCCTGCCCCCAGTGCGAGGTCTGGGCATGCAATGGCTTCCATGGGTAGCAGAGTATTTGTGCTCGGTGGAGAATCGTTTACACCTACCAGAGGTGATGATCACGGGATCATACATGTTCTTGATACCAGTATGTCTAACATCCCACTATGTCTTCGCATGCCTCATTGACTGTTTTCCTAGAGCATATCAAGTACCCCGAATCCAGCAAGGCTGCACCGAATCCAAATGGAAGTACGACTAACTTGGGTCGCAAATCATCTACAACACCCTCTCCTTCGGGCAGTCAGCCTGCACCACCACCCACGCTGAACGGGAGTCGCACAATATCACCCACAGGTCCTCAATCTGATACAGAGGATCTTCGCCGTGCAATGTCCCCTCCTGGAATTCGTCCAGGTACAAGGACACCAAATGGCACGACCGCACTCGCAGCTGCGCAGAGCCTCGTGAACATATCGAACCCGAGTACAAACACAAAGGTCAAAGCACCAGTACGCCCTCGGCGGGATGAAGAGGAAACTCTCGGAACCGACGATGGGCATGCTACTGACACTGCCACATCCGAGAGTGCAACTGGTGCTTCAACGGGAACGAGAACCACAGAGAGAGCCCCAACTCCGACAGAACCGCAGGTCCAGGCGCAGCGAACAAGGAGCCCTACCTCCTTAGGGAGTGCCAGTAGGGCAATATCGCCCGTAGGAGGTAGCGCTGAAAGCCATGGACAGCAGGGGCAATCAACGACTATGGCTAGCGTGGCCATGAGCATGAACGGCAGTCTTGCCGCGCGCAGTCCTTCACCTGTCGTCGATCGGAGTAAAACACCATTGGATGCATTCTATCAAACGTCTCCTGGCCCCCCACTGGTCAATAGTTATACCCACTCACACGGTTACTCGCAACAAAAATTCGGCAGCACTGGCAACGTGACTGCCGACCTCATTCGCGACTTCAAAACCAAGGAAGTGGAGGTAGAAATGCTGCGCAAGCGCGAGGCCTGGATGAAAACGGCACTTCTGAAAGCGTCTCGATCAGGATTTGTGCAGTTGGACGACGAGCTCTTCGAGGCCGAGGACTTGAAGCTTGAAGTGACGACCAGTGACGACCAGTCTAGGATGGCAGATATGATCTTGAACTTCAAACACTTCAAGACGCACATACAGGTAAATGTTTGCTCTAAGGTTTTCACTCTGTCAATATTTCGATGGTAGTTGCGGATTGTTGTGACACATGCTGATCTAGAATGCCTAGACGACACTAGCCAATCAGGCCAGGGAAGCCTCGGAGCGGATCACGGATGCTGAACGCATGAAATCAAGTGCCATTCAAGAAGCAGCGTATTATCGCGCCAAACTTGTCGCATACGAGGCCGGCACACAATCAGATGTTGCCCGCGCTGAACGCGATCACGTTGCGGAGCTTGAGCGCCATCTTGCTACCCTTATGTCTGAACAGACGACGATGCGGCGCAAAGTCGACGAGCTAAGCGACTCTTTGTCGTTGCAAACAACTTTGCTCGAGCAAGCCGAAACACGTGCAGCGGACGCCAACAAGCGTGCGGATGCCCTCGAGGAATCTCGCGACCACAGCGTCCGCGCCCTTTCTGAACTGCAGACCAGTTATGTTGCTGTGGAAACCGCTGTCCGGAACCATGCCGATCGTCTACTTGTGCAAACATCTTTACTCGAACAAAAAGATGCCGAGCACAAGCAGATCAAGGGCCAATTGCAAGAATTCACGCTACTCCGTGATCAGCATATCCGTGCCTTGGATCAAGCACGCACAGCTCTTCAAGCACAGACTTCTCGTTCTGAAGAGGTCGATGCAGCCCACCAACGCGCGAGGGGTCAAGTCAGCCAGTTAGAGGTTGAACTAGCAGAACTCAGAGGCGAGCTTGAGGCACGCGCATCAGAGGTCGAATCTCTTAGGATCCGGCTAGCAGAGGTGGAGAATTCATGGGCCAAATCACGCGAGGAAGCCGACGCATTCCGGGCATTGACGACTGGAAGCCTCGGGGAACTGTTAGATTCCCATCGTGATCTCCAAGCAGACGAAGACAGACACTCACGTGCACATGCCGAAAAGGTGGAAGCGATGGAAACGGAGGCCGCATCACTCAGAAAGATGCTTGACGAAATGACCCAGCATCTAGAGGAAGCACAAAACGAGCTTGCCGAAGAACGTCGGAGAGTTCGAGACTCAGAAACCGAGCAAATGGTCTTGCGCTCTCAGGTCGTCGGACTTCGTGTTCAGCTCTCCAATTCTACCTCAGAACATGGGCGTCTACGCAAAGATTTCGCGGAGAGAGAACAAGAGCATCGGGAGGCCCTCAAGGATGCCGGCGATACCAATGTTCGGCTAGCGATGCTCCGCAATTACCTTGCCGAAAACGGCCTTAACCCGGAGTTAGGAGAGTCTTTGAACCATTCCGACGCATCCCGGATACCTGAGCTCGAGAAGCAGTTGGAAGAGCGTATCAGGCTACACGAGATCTCCGAGCGCGAGCTAGCTCAGGCCCTCCGCAGGAAGCATGATGCTGAGACCCAAATAGTAACTCTAACGTCACAGTTGGACCGCTCTCGCTCTAGACAGTCTCCGATTGTCGAGAGCGATTCCGCCGCAGAAGCCCGGGCCCTTGAGGCTGAAAACAAGTTGGAGGAGACCGAGCGCAACTATAAAGCGAGGATGCAACAGATGGAGGAGGACTACCAGCTTGCTGTCCACTATGTGAAGTGAGCCAAGATTTTAGTCTTTGCTACGCATGAACTCTTATGTTATTTGTTCCATGCAGAGGCACGGAGAAGATGATGCGGAGGATGAAGGAAGAACTTACAAAGCAGAAGACAGCGAACTCGGCGCTACAGGCAGATATTGACTCGGCCCGCGGACGTTCAAGCGTTGAATCTGGATCGCGAACACGTGCGAACGGCACGAGTACACCTTCTGATGACGGCCACGATCTGTTGCGCTCCCAACTCGTCGAGGCACAAAAACAATCTAAACGGCTAACGAACGAGAACACGGATTTATGCCAACGTATCGAAGCTCTCGAAAAGGACCTGGTGTCGATGAAGGAAAACCTAATGGCCTCCCAGCGAGAATCGGACGACCGGTACTCGCGAGTGGAGGAGCTCAAGCATGAGGTTGAAAAACTGAATGCCACGTTGACCATCTACAGGAAAGGCTCAGATGAATCGGCTGTGGAACAGCTCACTCAAGAGAACACCAACCTAAAACGAGAGAACGAGCAGCTTTCGCACAAGATACATCTTCTGCTGGAAGTTGATCAACCTTCGTTTAACCGTCCGTCGAGTATGTCCAGCTCGGAGAACTTTGAGCACCTCTCCAACGAATTGGATGACTGGCAACGGCAACTTGCCAGTTCGATGAGTATGCGCCGACCGATGAGCGATTTCGAAGCATCCCCGCTCGGACACGCTCGGCTGGGTTCACGATCATGACACATGCTTGTGGTATTGTCGCCAATGTTTCTTGCATATATACATTTTATACCATTATTACCTTTGATTGCTTTCCTATACTCATTCGTTTGGATTCGCAAGTTTGTTATGATAACTCGTTGTTTCTTCTTAAAAGGCTTGTGGTACTATATACTACGCAGAAGCTGCGGCCGCTTGGGTCCATTCGATCGCCTTTTCTTTTACGACCGTCGCACCTTCTTCGTCACCTAATCTGCGCTCCAGATCTAGCCATTTCTTGAAGAATGTCCTGTGATGATTTGACGTGAGCAAGGTATAGAATATAATGACAAGAGGCAAAAGTACTTGGCCTTGTGGCTCGTCATCTTAATGGAAAGCACGTGATTGAATAGAGTCCTACAAGGCCGTTGAGCTTGTTTTACAAATCGGACGGTTAGGACCTACCGCAGATGTTGAATGTCTCCTCTGCTGGCCTCCATGTCCATATAGATAGACCAGATATCCCATCGTTTGGGGTGTGAATCCACGATGCCCTCGAAAATCGTCCTGCCTCGCTCAGCGTCGCCAAGCTTGTACTCTAGCTGCGCGAACTTGGATATCGTTTTGAGATCTGGAAAGCAGAGCGTTCACTTCAAGGCACCCACGCGAAAAGGACCACCTACGTTTCCGTTTCTCCAGACTTTGTAAAGCGCGTGACAGAAGATTACGTCCATTTTCTACCAGTCCCCGTCGAAGGTAGTGTTCGCAGAACAACGTCCAAGCCTTTGAGCTTTGTCCAAACTTCTTGCACGTTCGCTTGTATTGTTCTTCCGCTTTCTGTCAAATGGTTTCAAGACGGAAGTTTGGACAGCAATGCATTTCAGCCTACCTCGTATTTTTGGCTCTCCTCAAAAATGGCCGCGAGCCGAAGGTGAATTGTCTTGGAGTCATTATGTCGCGCCGCGTCTTTGAAGACAACTTCCAATGTGGCATCTGTACCGTAGACGTTCTCCAAATTAAGCAGTGCAATCCAAACGTTGAGCTTCTCTTGCTCTTCTCGAAAGTGTATGGTTTCAATGGCACGCTTGCCAATGGTTCTTGCCTTGTCGATTTCCGAGAGTTGCAGTTGGAAGGACATATACTGGATCCAAAGAAAAGAGGAGTTCGGGGAACCTAGAAGCATCCGTTCAAAGTCGGCGTTCGAATCCGGCACTTTCGTCTGCATGTCCGCAGTTACGTCCATCTCTATCTCCTTGCGCTTTTTCCGCTTCTTTTTCTCCGCCGAGTCTTCCTCGCTATCACTTTGCCCCGACGATTCCGATTGGGACTCTTCGTTGGGTTCAGTGACGTTCGCAAACCACTGGAAACCGTCGATCTTGAGAGAGGAAACATCCATGTCATGACGCCCCGGCGGTTTTGGAGAATCGACGGCGCCAGACGGCATAGGGTCAATTTGCATAGTAACATCGTCTTCTTCGTCAAACCGGTCGAGTAGATTTTCTTCGTCTGAACCAGAATCGCGTGGAAGGTCTTCGTCAAAGTCACGTTCATCGGACGCTACGTGAGCCTCGTTCACAACGCCAAGCCCATCAGCCTCGTGGTGATCGAAATTTGACTCCACCTCATCCTCATCGCCAGCAAAGTAAGAAGGCTTTAAACCGAGCGAGAGTTGCTTTTTCTCGAGATCGCGAGAAACAATGAAGGCTCGTACGCGATCGCCTTCACGGAACATGCGGAGGGCGATTGTAACGTCCGCGTCCTTGTTATCCGAGAGCTGGTGAAATGGTTGGCTGAGTTGGTAAAAGGACAACTCAGTAACTTGCCTCAGATTTGTGACACAAACCACTAATCTTTGACCCCTCAATCTCGATGAAGACGCCGTATTGTTCGATACGCTTGACTCGACCGTGTACTTTCTGACCTTCTTGAAGATCGGACAGAGCTAGTGAACTAGGTGGTGCACGTGTCAAGTCACCCGAGCGGAAAGTCACCTCGACCTTCCTGCTCGCAGCGTCCACGCTAGCCCACTGTCAGCATTTTTAACTAGTCGATCAAAAAACACATACCTCAAGATTCGCCCCCTGACCAATTGGTTCGCGGAGAATCGACTTTTCCAGTCCTTCACGTACTGTCAATTTTTCTTAGAATCATCTTAACCGTTGAGAGGCAATTCGAATCGTACTTCATCAAAGAGTTCCTTGATTTGAACCCGAGCATCGATTTCTCTCCCAAGCATCACAAATAGTCCATGTTCTGCGACACTCTTGACGAATCCCCTCACGGTGTCTCCGACCTTGAGGTCGTCAATGCTGTTTATTTCGCGGTCCACTGGCTCCTGAGCATCGCTTGGTGAAATCCTGGAAGGGCGCGTGGAAAGGGATAGGTGATTCTTCGATTTGTCCACACCGACCACCGCGGCTTTCACGATAGATTCTACAGCAGGGAAAAGAAGCCCGTTTTCGTAGTCGTCGCAAGTATCAGTCGGATGTAGAGAACCGGAGATACGGCTGGTGAATTTGATATGAGCCCCGTAACGTGTATATTTGGTCACTCGTCCACCAACAATCTGCCCGACTGTGACGCTCTCCATAGAAAGTGGAACATTCTTCGAATGCGACTGATCACTTTTTGAGTACCCGCTAACGACAACAAAACCTTTCTCCGGGCTGCGAGATACCACGACCAGTGAGTCGATGGAAGCACCTGGCTGCAAAGACGTCTTAAGCTCTGGTACGGTAGTGTGTCGGTGGTGTGCCAAGCTCGAGAAGGATATAAGTGCCCGAACATCGGATGGCTTCAGCGAAAGCACGACGTTCAACTTGTGTAGCTGGGTGACGACACCCTCGACCTTGTCCCCTACGAGAACGCCAGATATGTCCGTCATACTTGGAGTGAACGAAGAAATCGCTTGCCGGATGCTGGCTACGATTCGTTGTTCTTCTGGATGCACAGAGATGATGCGCACTTTGATTATTTTTCCAGGTGTGTATGCTCCAGTAAGTTTTGCACCGGTTTCGCTGGCGAAAAATCCGATTAAAGTGACTATGCCCACCGCAATTAAAAGATCATACCTAGCCTCGAGTGCAGGCACTATAGCCTTGACGTTATTGAAGAACTCGACCATGAGGTATTTGTCCGTTACCCGAAATATGACGGCGTGAGTGAGAAACCCAACTTTGGCATCAGAATAACTGGTCAGGATAGGTAACGTAGTGTCCAGCAGTGTCTTTTTTGCCGTCAACACAACACGATTCCGTTCTGAATCGACTGTGAGCACCTTGGATCCGATGAATAAACAGGAAACATGAGAAGGTAGCAGCACGTACACGACATTTTATGCTTCCTCCGGCCGTGAATTTCTTTGAAGGATGCTTGAGAGGTATATCAGCATAGTGTGTTGGCCAGACCACTCCGTCTACGTTTCCAGCCATAGACACGAACAACGCAGAAGCCGTCAATTGTTTGACCGTTCCCTTCAATATCTCGCCGACTTGCACTTCGCCAGCCTGTATGAACCGTTGTTCCAGGACCGACGGTCGCAGGGAGAGCTGCAAAATGCCGTCAAAAGGATGATAGCCGATTACGCGTGCTTTATGGAAAGTGTTTAATTTCCATGTTCCGGATGATGCTGACAGTGAGGAGATGCGTTCATCGGAGACATGTGAAATCTGGACATCGTTAGCAGATAACATGCTGACTACCGGGATGCTCACGTGGATAAATCCTTCTTGATTAGGTTGTATCTCTACGAGCAGCCCTCTCTCTGCTTCCACTCGACGGACCTGCACTGAATCCAAGACAGTGCCTACAGGGAAGGCAATGTGTAAATCTTGGTCCTCGGATGTATTTTTGGGCTGAAGTCGAATATGGTGTTCTGCAAGTGTGACAATGAATCGTGGCGGTGTTGTTTCCGAGAGTTCGCATATCACTCTCGTCTTTACTTTTTTCCCTACTTTGAGCGATTCGTGTGTGCTAGGCAAGTGAAATTCGTCGACGGTGGCGTCAAAGAAACCTAGGATTTGCAAATTTAAGCCGTTCGGAACTACGGCAGTGATCAGGGATTGAACTAATAAACCCGGCAACACAGATGAAGCGTTGGTCACTTCAGATATCTAAGAAAAATTCAACGCTATGAATGGCAGAGATTGATGACAGGCTTCACCGAAGATGACGCAAGCACTTTAGGATCGTTGGTGAGAGTGCAAATGCGACCGTTCGACGACATTTTGATGACGGAGACATTTACGAGTGCTCCAGCATGTAGTCTTGAATCCTCCGAGCCATTCTTGTGTGCTTCACTGAATGGCAAAAATCCGGATACATCGGGTACACCAAGATCGAGAATGTATCCGTGGTCTTCGACACTTTTCACAGATGCGCTCAAGGGCTGATGTATGATGAGTGTCTTGCTTATTGCGATGGTGAAAGAAACGCACATATCCAGCCCTCAAATCGGCTTTCCGTACACCCATGTTGACCTTTTCTGGGAGGAGACTGAGCTCAACCCTCCGACTACTTCGAACTGCGTCATCACGAACGCGTGCCAGCCCGATTACATCGGCTATACCGGGAGCATGCGAGCTTATAACAACAGCACGAACATAATGTCCGACGTGAAATAGGTCGGTTAGGTCTGGAACATGGGCAGAAGACTCTAATTCGTCGCCACCAGGTTCTTCATCCTCGATGTCATCCGCTGCCTCTAGTCGCTTAGTGAGCTGGGACGTGACTTGAGTGATGGGAACGTGGGCAAAGAGTTGGTTAGGCAGCGAGACCACGATGGCGAGAGGTTGTATTGACATCACTTGACCAAGTACCTTCGTACCCGGAACGAGACGCTACGGGAAATTGGTATCAGTAGCGCAGGACCGATGCATAATTTACCTTGTAGCTTAGGTACTCGATACGAATGTCATCTTTTTTCTCCACCCCAACCTCTGCAGGCGTAGCTTTGCCCTTGAGATCGGACTTGCGTTGTTTACGCTTGACCTGGGGTTTCTTCGTAGACTAGAAGACATTAACTTGACTGTTCGCCACGGATCGAGCCACCTACAGCAAATAGTTCCTGGTCGGCTTCCCTGGCCCCTTCTGCTCGGATAGTTTTGACTTCAAGTGCTGTCAGAGTAGTTCCACCTCCACGCGGAAAGTCGATCTCCTCCAGCGTCATTGCAGATGTAGAAGGGACAGGATCTACTTTGCTGGTCTTCTTCTCCGATTTTTCGGACGACAACTTCGTCCTTTTCGATTTTTGGATGGAGGTACCGTCTTCGATACGACGTTTGTGTCCCGCCATGTCACTGAACTTGCAGGGGAAAGAAAATATGCAGGAAGCAAGATTTATCCCAGCCGAATATTCTCAAAGACTCTGAACGTCGACCTGTCTGAGTGTTCCGTCCACTTGGCTTGGTACGCCAAAAACTTGGAAGGTCACAGAGTCCGAATCAGGCAATCGACCAAGATGACTAAGAAGCCTTTCTGTTGCTTGTCGTAAACCAACCCCAAGGCCGACAACGACAATGGGTACGCGGTCTTCTGTCAATTCCTCGCAGCTGTAACTGATTTTTCTTTCTTCATTTCAGATTATCAGGTTCGTTCACGCGCACTTGCATCGTCACATTTATTTTATCTTCTACACGACATGTAGAATCGCGTTGGTTCCAAGTTCGGAGGCGGAGGTGTCGCAGGTGCATCGGAAACCAACGTCGACAGAAGGGAGCGTCTCAGGAAACTTGCGTTGGAAACCATCGACCTCGCAAAGGCACGTTGGCATGCCCGCTTGCATCGTACCGCTTCCTGACTCCTTCATAGGATCCCTACATCCTACGCAACCATCTTGGATCCCTCGAATGTCGGCTATGTCTGACACTCCATACAAACGAAGGGTCATATCTCGCACACACACAAGGCAAAAAGCATCAAACAAACCTCGCTAGACGAGCCGCCCGGGATGCAAAGGAGACTCAGTTGATGGTAGCCCCTACTCAGTCTAATGTACAACGAAAAGTCTTCCTCAAAATTGGCCGACCAGGTTACCGAGTGACGAAAGTTCGTGACAGGGATACCGGCAAAGAAGGTATGATGGTGCAGGTGCACCTTCCTCAGATTAAACCAGGCGTCATCCCCCGACGACGTTTCATGAGCGCTTGGGAACAGAAGAGGGAGCCACCAAACAAGGCATACCAATATTTGATTGTACGTTGTCCCGATATTAAGAATGTGGGAAATCTGACAGTACCATTAAAAAGGTGGCGGCTGAGCCATACGAAACTATTGCCTTTCGTATCCCGGCGAGAGAGATAGAAGATGAATCTGACGACGCTGGATATTGGAATTGGTCACATTGGGATCCCGATACAAAGCAGTACACTTTCCAGTTTATGTTCCGCATGTCCTACTGATTGTTCCTCGACGAAATTTGCAATGGACATTCAAATCCCCTCTTTCTTCCGTCGGAAGGTACTGCGAACGAGACAACGATCGTTTGTATATCCATTCACTTCCGCAAGTTGAATCCCGATATGGATCAGTTACGCCCGCCTGAACGCTCAGGCTGTTCACTAAATGATTTGAGCCACAGTCGATAACAACCCCATCTGGTCAGGTGCTTCCTGGATATTTGACACAGATGGGCCCACAGCGGCGGTGATGGAGAGGGTTATACAGGACGGCTCGATCCTGACCCGCGGACACGTTCATCTGGCCCGCCTCGACGTGGCGTAACTCATGCGTGTTATTGAGGCATCCCGTTGGCTGGCTCTCAGGCGAGCTTCAGCTCCCGGCCACGTGGTAAGCCAAGAACTTAATTTGTACCAAGCGAAGATTACTTTACGTACGAGAGACCGAGTGCACGGCGACGCTTGGTTGTCCGCCTGCATCTGGTCAATCGCCACAGAAATGCAGAGCACCTCGCTGGATCCACACCAACAGACCGGCGTCTTACCGTTAGGGAAGCAAGCGCTTTATATATACCCAGTGCCATGCGTGTCTGTAACGTCATCCCCAATAGTGGATCGCGTTCTCAAGAGACTCGCCACGGTGCTGGCTAATTCGGACGCTTCCAATCAAATTAAAATCGTTTTTTGACTCATCGACCAGAAGATGAGAGAAAGTAGCAGATAAATGAAAGGAGCTCTGACAGATTATCACGAGAGAGCG
Source organism: Leccinum subgranulosum (assembly GCA_038091575.1). Taxonomy (NCBI): domain Eukaryota; kingdom Fungi; phylum Basidiomycota; class Agaricomycetes; order Boletales; family Boletaceae; genus Leccinum; species Leccinum subgranulosum. The sequence continues at coordinate 34,416 of JBBPOS010000015.1, read as the reverse complement.
AGAGGCGAATACGAAATTACTCTAGATACATGGCATGCTTTATGTTGAACGTCTTTTGAACATGATTTCCGCCGTTCGGTTTGGTGAGCAGTTCATCTGGAACCATTCATCTGGCGGCCGTACTCCATCCTTGAGTTTTATGTCATAATTTAGCACCAAATGAGCTATCATCGCAGTCATCACAGTAGAAACAAAAAAACGTCCGGGGCTGTGCGAGACCGTCAGCTGGAGATCTAAGCATCAGAGGTAGCCACGGCGTATACGCACCAGGCCCGATTCCCATGTCCAAATACCAAGTACAACAACCGATTAGGAGGAATAGGTTTGGGTCCCTGCAGCGAATCCCCTTCAGCATCTGGCGTTGTTAAGAAGCGAAATGCATCGAATTCTGATGCATTTTCATAGTAGCGATCATCGAGATGCATAGGCACTGATGCTACAGCCAGATGGGTGCCGGAAGGTATCGTTGTTCCATCAGAGAATGTGATGTCTTCCATGGCTTTGCGGATGACCGGAACTAGTGCGAAGGTCAATACGTCCACCACAACGGGCATAGAGAGATTTTGACCCACAGAGGCTGGTGCCACTAACCCTCTGCGACTCCCTCAAGAAACTTTCCGTTCTCACCAACATTGCCATCGAATCCTTCGTCCATCCGTACTGCTCGGTAATCTCTCGCGCTTCCTCGCGCAAGGATTCTATATACCAGGGATGCGATGCAAGATTCAGCAGAGCATGGGTCAGAGTCTACGTCAAGGCATTGAAGGGGTTTTTTTTTCTTCCAAGGGAGGGTGACATACCTGAGCAGAAGTGTGCAGAGATGCAAAGTTTAATACGAGTATACGTAAGCAGATGCTGCGTAGGTTCCTATCTTCTGGTTTGGAGACCTCGAGAAGCCAGGTGATCATATCATCCTAGAGTGCCAGAGATAAGCTCGGATACAGTCGTGAGAGTCGAAAGGCGAACCGGAAGGCAGGACGACTCGTTGTCAGGGTTATTGATGTATTGGTTTAACCGTTCTTCCACGATAGGCTCTAATAGATCCATGCAACGCCTCAGACTGCTAGGCGTGTTAGTCAATAAGCGACCAATGATTCTAGAAGCTCAATAGTCCAAATCGTCGCACCATCAGTGGTAATGAAATGCGCTCACGGATGCAGCAACTTTGGAAAGAAGTTTACCAAACTAGCTCGAAGAACAATTTGCAGGGCGAATTTCACTTGCACATCGGCGAATTCGGGTGATTGACCTGCGGACGGAGCTGAGCGACCGCCTTGCGGCGGCATGAAGCACAACTTACAAATGGGTAACCCTACGAAAACACGATTGCTTGTACGGCATGTCGCTTTCATCCCCGCGGAAAATGCGGGAACGTTTACCCAGTCTACGGGGTCTGGCAGTCGGACCTGATTCGCAGGGACGTATGAAGTGGGTGCTCACCGAGTTCACCAGGAGGTATTATTTCGTCGAATGTCTGACATATCTCGTGGCGGATGTCGGGAAAGATGTCGCCGAGTTTGCGTTTGAGCTGGCCTTGAAGGACGGTGACATGATAAGGGTGTGTTTGAGCTTCGAGGCCGAAGGTGTATTTGACTTGAAGAATCTGGACGTTATTACGTAGGTGGACAAGGGCGGGGGAAAAGGCAGTACACACGTCTCTCATGGCGTGATCAAAGGACAGTTTGTCGTCCGGGATTCTACGGAGCTCTTCGACGAGTTTAGGGCCCGTTAGGACGACCATCCAGCGATCCATCATTGGTACTCTGAAGAATTTGTCTTTGTACTAGCTTCGAGGTGAGCGAACGAAAGGGGAAATTTTTGAAGGGACGGACTAGGTCATAGCCTTCCTGGACCATGGATCTTGCATGGTGAACGAACTTTGCAGCACCGTAGTAGGAGAGAATGGGACCCGGGGGTCCGACGGAAGGGATATCATTGAGCTGCAGGAACTTTGGATGAGACGACTGAAGGGGCAGGTGGAATGGCAGGACGTGCCTTGGATGGCCATCGAATGCGATCGATGACGAGGGCTGCTACGAGAGGGATGGCCAGACCACATAGCAGAAAACCAGCACAGTCCATGGGCGGAACGGCGGGAGTAAAGGGAGGCGGGGTGCATTTCGGGTCAAGCTCCCATGGAGGGAGGTATTTATGTCGGGTAAGGCGGTGAAATGGAATTAGAGTTAGAACGTTGCTAGTAGCGGCTAGATTAGATTCATGAGTGGCGCAGTTCTCTGAGGATTGGACGGTGGATTGTATGTATGTATACTGCAATTATTTCGAACGAGCACGCAATGTACACATGGGAATATCAGAACAGTTGGCCGCCGTCACTTGTTCGTCATGTCAACAGCCAATTGGTAGGTTGCGACGTCCCCCCGCCATAGAAACTCAGTCGAATACATCGGACAGCCCTGGCTCAATCGCCTGTGCGAGGGAAATGAAGGCCTTCTGACAATATCATGTACTAGCCAGTAGTAGTCATCTCCGCATTTTGACCTTTTTGGGCCGTCGAACCTCCGCATCAGAAATGAACGGACTCGAACACGGATGAGTACAACTCTAGTACGTATTTAGGTCGCAGTAGCCAGCTGGATATGTAGATCGCTCCCTGGCAGGCCGCCAGATTCTCGCGTAATCGCGGAAGTGAACACATACCCCCATTGAGTTCCGGCAGAACAACAGTGGTGAGAGAGTGCCCATCAAGGAAAACACGATTATCATGGGAGCATCTTGAAGCGTCTAAGCGATTCCATTAAAGAGTCGCAGGCGGTCCTCTTTTAGGTTCCAAGTTCTTCGAAGCACACGACGCGGGAGAACCATCAAACTTTTAAAAAAATCCAAACGCCCTTCGTGTTAGCCTGTAACCATACATAATTACTCCAAGCGTACGATAGCAAGTCGTGTCCGTGTGTGTGTGTGTGTGCGTGCGTCAGTGTCAGCGCCCAGCGCCTGTAAAGTGCGGATTAAATTCCATAAGTCCTCGAATACGAAGCTAGCGGTGGATAGGTGAAATAGAAGACCAACGGAACAACAAAGTCGAGGCATTTCCGATGGCACGAAATGATGTCAGAAGGACAAAGGAAGAGCGAAACTTAGATTTCGCTCTTCCGTTTACTCAGCTTTCGTCGGCGTGTCTTTTCTTTGGTTTCTACAGCATCGGTCGCCATCTTCGATGCAAGAGTTCCTGTTATCGGCACGACGGCATCCTGTAATGTGGGGACGTGGTCCGGTATGTGTTTTTTCGCCGGGAAAGTAGACAACTTCTTCTGTAGCACCCTTGGCTCTTGAACCTGCAAGGGAGGCTTCCCTGTAAAGTGCGTAACCTCTAAATCACGATCATCCGGACGCTCATCCGGCCTAGCTGCAGGTTCGAGGGAAGAAACGCTGTGATACGATTGCGGTTGTTGAGGCTGGAGTGGGGATGGCATCACAAGGCGTTTCGGAACGTGGCGCATTCGAGAGAAATCTGAAGGCTTGTCGCGGATACTGGCAGAGGATTGCGGGATTATGTCCTTGATCACGTGAGATTTGTCGAGTGGATAAACGTCGTTGTGTCTGGAGTGATGAAATGATACTGTGCTCTGGACCGACTGTGTTTCGTATGAGGTAGTAGATGGTGGGATATGTTGTGGCAAGTGTGGAGGAGCTGGGTTATGAAATCTAGATTCATATCGGGGTGGAGGAAAGACGGAGATTTCAGTTTGCCGGAGGGCGTAAGGCGCATTACGATCGTGATGTGGTGGAAGGTCATTGGGTATATCAGGGGTGACTCTAAAATGGCGTATTCCCCGAGGAGTCTGCAGAGACGTTGGTCTGTTCTGGGAGCCACCTGCGAGATTCAGGGACGATGAATCTTTGGAGGAAGGTGTCCAGGGTTTCGGTAGTGAGTGACTTCGGGAGTGGTCGGGTCGCGCGATTCTTGTTGCTATGCCAGGGCGAATTGGAACGGGAGCCAAGTTAGAAGTATGAGAGGAAAATATGGAGTTTGGCTGCAGGATCTGGCCGGGTTCCAGGTGCAATGATAAACCTGTTTCAGCATAAGGCACCTGGGGATTTGACTATATGTGATAGTGTGAAGAGAGGTGGGTTTACGTGAGGGTTATGGGGCTTACTTTGTGTTGACCGAACCGTAAAGAACGCGGGTCGAACTTGATGGATAATATGAGCAAAGGAGAACGTGAGGGGACACGCGACAGACCTCGGGCATTGGATGTGGTGAATTACTCTCGGGAAAGAGTGGATCAGGATCGGGAAGTGTCAGGGTGGGATATGCAACGTTGTGAGCAATTGCTTCGTAAGGCCCGTCATGATGATAGCTGCCTCCAAACGGGTCTGTCTCATCCAGCTCATCGATGTGGTCCAAGTTACCGCGACCGGTGAGTCTACGGACGAGGGCTTTCATCCTAGATTTGCGGGGGGTGCCGTTATTCTGGGGAGTGAGTGATTTTGGCAGAATTCGAGAGAGGGCTGAACGAGGTGGAGGTGACCTGGGTATGGGTATGGGGATGAGAAGGGTGGATGAAGGTGATGGTGGTGATGGGTGATAATGGACGGGGGATGATGCACGGTGCTGTACTGCGGACTGGGGAGGAGAAGGGGACGGTGATGCATGAAAGTGTGGATTAGCTCGAGGGTCTGGAGAGAAAGCTGGGTCGGTGAGGAGGTGTGATGATCGTTTAAGTGGCATTTTGTAAGTAAAAAACCAAAGTTAGTCTCCCACCATTATCATGCTCGCCCTCCTCCGCACAGAGATAAAGACTTGGGAACGCGACTTTGCCTCTACTCACGGTAGAGACCCATCCGTACAGGACATTCGTGAACACCCTCCCATCGGTGCGTTCTTTTTTTGTACAGCCGTGGCCCACTCAACTCACCAAGTCGCGTCCAGCTGAGAAGTACAAGCTCTACAAGAAACTCTCCAAAATACCATCCACCCCTCCACAGAAACACTCTCGTCTTCCTGCACTCAATCCTCGTACAGCAGAACCCGTACTGCCTCTCCCTGGCTTTAACCCTTTCTCTCCCGTCAAAAAGTCCGCCAAACGCAATGTTCTTCCACCAACCTCGCCCCATCCAAACCCGTTCGCAACACCGGCCAAGAAACCGGCCCCGCGCACGATGACTCCTTCCCCAGACCCTTTCCCGTCGATCCTGCAATCTCAACCAAATGCCGTCGCGTCTTCTTCCCATGTTCTCCCCCTGCCCACAACTGCAGTCTCTCGTGCCCGAAAGCGTTTACGTGGTGATCCCGTATCACCCTCTCCCAACAAGCCAAAGCGTCAGCGCGTCCGTTCGCACGCTCTTCCGTCCTCCCTCAGTTCGGACCAAGACAACTCAACCAGCGAGTACGAACCCGACCAACAACTACCGCTCTGCGACCTCACTTCCTTCGTCGCCGACTCCCCTGTAAAGGCACCAGCAGGTGGAAAGTCGTTCAAGCTATTGTTCGACGATGTTCTTCCATCCCTCCCCATACCCAAGAAACCTGTTGGCGTCTCTGTCGCAAAGCCCGATTCTCCAGTCTCACGCTCTCCGCATTCTCTCGACTCTTCTGCTAAGCTTGACTCAAAGCGCATTCTCTCCCCCTCGGATCATCTGGTCGACCGTCCCCAGCCCAAAATCCGTCCAAGAGTTTTCCCCGCAAAAGATCATCCATCCGCGCCGTCGCACAAGCCTGCTTTCAAAACGGTAGTTTCCGAGGATTCGCAATCAAGGACCTCGTCAAAGCGTACCCTAGATGTCGTTGATTCCCAACCTGAGCAAACTCCATCATGCCCATTGGTTCCACCATCTCCGCCTCCCCAAGCATCGACCAACCGCGATATCGGCAAAGGAAAGACAAAGGCTACTGCAAGTCGGAAAAAGTTGAAAGTTGAAAGTGCGGAGAGCGATGACGAACTAGACACTCCGAATGATATCACACTCAAGGTGGCGACCGTCAGTTTGGATCGAAGCAAGCATTCGAACAGACAGGCAGACGACCTCGATTGGGATCCATTATTGTATCTTGGGACCCGTAACCACGATCCAGCACTCGAGGAGCAGATTGACGCAAATCGTCACGCGGCCGGCACGTTCAGTGTAAACCTGCCTGACAAGTTCCGCCGCGTGCTGGCAATTTCACCTTCCCGAAGCCAGGATAACGAGGAACGTGTCGTCCACGGATTACTATATGGAGTTCGTATCGGACACCACGACCCATCTAAAGGGGGAGACATATGGGATGTTGGTGAGATGGATGAATGCGCCATCGGGGACGTAGGGATCGAGGATGACTGGGAGAGCGAACCCGTGCCCTGGGAAGTTGGGGAACTGTGACTTTGCGCATTGTATGCGATTATTCTAGGTTATTGTGCTTTTCCCTTTGCAGTGCTTTCATATCAGTGCTTTCACGCCAATTTACTTGCCAGGAATCACAACAGGCGATGCGTGTCTCCCACGTGCCCCTTGACCTCACCAGTGAATGATCGTCATCGGTGGGCATGGCTCGTCAATTCTGAGGCTGTTCAGTGCCCAAGGAGGCCTGGGCGCGTATATGCGTAAGATATGCACCGCTAACAGTCCGATAGTCGTTGCGCATGTGCATGCGCCTGAACGCTGCTTTGATTGCACACTGTCGGGCCACACCCCTTGCGCGTGTGGACGGACCACCGTAGAAGCGTGGCTCGCCTCCTCAGTTACTTCATTTCCCCACGTGATTGGTCAATCTGTCCTGCCCGCATCCACAAGTCAGTGACGAGAACGGCCTGTTGGAGCGCATGGCGTGAACGCAGTGAAGGGTGCATCTCACCTATTTAACATTCTGACCCTTGCCTCCACTACAGTACCTCCCCGAAGAGTTATCCCTTCTCATCTCCCACTACTCCATCTACGACCAGACCATGTTCCTCAGTATATTCCGCGACCCCGACACCGCAAAGAGAGTCCTTGACACTATAATCGAGTCGCCCAATGGACGCCGCTCCATGTCTCGGTTGGCACGCACTTGCAAAGCAATATGCGAACCCGCGCTGGATGTGCTCTGGAGAGAGCTCGACTCCCTTCTCCCCCTCATCTCGTTGTTTCCTAGCAACCTCATGAAGAGAGCCCGCCGCCCAGGGCTTGGTTTGGTTGGTCTTGGCCACGTGTATTTCTGCGCTCTCCCGACTGACTCCATCACAATAGGCAAAAGTGCCAAACGCAGAGGACTGGGACAGAGTCCTCGCATATGGTGAACGCGTCCGCCGCGTTGCATACATCGAGTCATCTCCGAGCGTCTCACCTTCCGTCTTCACCATCATCGCAGAGAGCCGCCCTGTACCCTATATCTTGCCACATTTGCAGACCCTCATATGGAGGGTAGACACCACGGCTGGCCTGGAGCGCTCCACACTCTTCTTGAACCCCGAGTTGCAGAACTTGATTTTGGAGATTGGTTCTAGGATTCCGCAGCTTGGCGCCTACCTTGTCAACGTTTGCAGCCACACCCAGCTGACTGGTTTTTCGTTCACGTCTCCCACCAGCCTTCCTGAAACGTTCACGGATCTCGTACGCTCGCAAAACACACTCGAGAAGATAGCTTTGGTTGCACCCGGTGCTTTATCGTCCCAAGTCGGACAGTGGGCCGCTTCTTTGCCTTGTCTTCACACCTTCGAACTGGACCTCACTGGAAGATCCATCATCGCTGTCGAAGGTTTCTTCGATGATATTGTCTCCTCTGGCGCTGCAACTCCAAGTGACGCATCATCTGATAGCGGGGTCTTCTCTGGTGACGAGATAGACTTCACGGAAATTAAGAAGTCGTCGCTTCGCCTTACTGGCGACCTACACTCGAGTGGCGTGTTCGCGGATCTTCGGAGCCTCCAGTTGACCGGCGAAGTGGCAAACATCGCTGTGTTCCTGAAGCACATCACGAGCGAGCTCACTAGTCTCGAGCTCATCATTGAAGACCCTCCCGACATGGCTGACTGGCAAGACCTCTCGGTCCTGATATGCGAGCGGTTTAGCGGATCGCTCCTCTCTTTGCGGATCAGTGCCACAGGCGCATCTCGCTTTACAGAACTTGTTCGTGCGACGTCTCGCGCTGCCACGGACCAACCTTCTCGTCACCTTCCACTCCAATACCTTTCCTCTCTCCCCTCCCTCATCCGCCTCGAAGTAGACCTCCCAGAGTCGACGCTCTTCTTTAACGAAGACTTGCGTTACATCTCCAAAGCATGTCCCAACATCGAGACCCTACGTTTGTGTCCCATGGCCCGGTTTTCGGGTTCTTCTGGACCAACCCTCACCTTGGACGGTGTTGCCACTCTCACGCAGAACTGTCCCCGTCTGCAGAACCTTGCCCTCGTGCTAGACGCACAGCCCGGAAACGCGGAAACGCTGTGTGCCCTTGAGGTTTCCTCGAGGTCGCTTCTCCGCTTCCATGTGGGCCACTCCGCCGTCAACGACCCTCTTCACACCACCATTCTTCTCAGTCACCTTGCACCGCGCCTAGAGACGCTCAAGTATTTCCATGAGAAGAACCGTCCAGGTTATGTGGAGACCAATGCGCAGGGATGGCAGAGGGTGACAGATTGGTTGCCCCACCTTCAAGGCGTGCGCGTCACGGAAAGGGCCAGGGCTTTTGGACAGGAGGTCGAAAAATCCACAAAGGAGCAAAGCGTTGACGCTACCATCCAAAAGACGTATGTCAACAAGTTTGCTCAGGTTAGACCCAAGACCTCCGAGCAGGGAATTCAGTCGGCGCCGTCTCTCGTCGATCGGATGGTACAGATCAAGCCCGATCTACTTGACGCCTTTGTGGATGCAACGCCGACGTGCGTCGAGACTGCGATTGATGCAACACCGCAAGTGATGCACCAGTCCGTCGGCGTCGAACCCATGATGGCTGATGCCGAGGTCGATGCCACGCTTCCCGATACGGAGACGTCCTTCGACAAAACCGCGCATCTTTTCATAGGATATGGCGATTTGAACCCAATCTCATATGTGCTTCCCACTTTCCTCACGGGGTTGATCGCCCTCGCATGTCGTGTTTTCCCTCTCTCGTTCACTATGCATATGCTCGACAAATCACTTTCTATGCTCCATGCCCCCAAAAAGAATGGTGATGAGCCATCAAACGAAAAACGCGAGCTCCAAGGACTTCCTTGGAACTCCTCCGCTCCTTCGACGACGACGATGGAGCTTTATGACATCACTCCTCCTGTTGGTCTATGAATTCTCCTTTGCGGCGGACGCTTTTACTCATATAGTACACGGGTGCTGGCGCTTGTTGTAGGGTTATTATCATCATGAATACTATTATAACGCAGATTGGAAAGGAAGAGGCTCGACTGCACATTCTGAGACTATCAAAGTGACGGAGGAGCACAACGACCGACAGGAGCTTTCCAACAAAGGAAAGACTAAGAGTGTAGTGCAAACAACGCCAAACATCTTTGCGACGCGTCATTTCACGCCGAATGTCGACCATCCGTATTCGCGCTCACACTATCGTCTAGCAATGGCCGAAGTAAAGAAACAGGAAAGAGACTTCACCCCAGAGGTGGATACATTGCTTCCAGAAACCCAATCGCTCTCCGAGGTGTGTAGTTTGCCCTTCAGAACCTCACGACCGTAACCTCATATGTGTTGTGTTGTCGCCAGTCTGGCAGACTTTCGGAGGCCCTGGATAAACTGCTGGCTTTGGAGAAGCAGACGAGAAACGTGCGTTCGAATATATTCATATTCTGGCGGTTCGTTGTCTGATCGACGACATAGGCTTCTGATCTACCATCGACCACGCGCCTCGCGAAAGCTGCACTAGACCAATGCTATAATGCGCGGGATTATGTCCAGCTCAACACTACCATCAGCGCGTTAAGCAAGAAACACGGGCAGCTCAAGGGCGTCGTACAAGCTATAGTGGAACAAGCGATTGCGTGGCTTGCAGAAATCAGACAACGGGAAGGTGATGTCAAGTGGCTGGAACTGGTGGAAACGTTGCGATCGGTCACCGAGGGAAAGGTATGTCAGGGGATTGATTTCTTCTAGTCGCCGGCTAATGCGGTTTCGATTAGATATTCCTGGAGACTCCCCGTGCGCGCGTCACCCTCTTGCTCTCGCATTACCACGAAAGTCTCTCGAAACTGGAGTCCGCACAGGCACCTGCTATCAAGGAGTCGTTGCAAACGGCGTCTGATCTGCTCTCTGATCTCCAAGTGGAAACATACTCGTCGATGGAACGGAGGGAAAAGACTGAGTTCATTCTGGAACAAATGCGGTTATTGATTGCACTTGCACGCCTGAAGGACGCCGAGATTGCAGAAAAGGAGAAAAAAGAGGACAAGAAGGCGATCGGAGGGGGGGAACCTGAATGGGTTAAGGCGAGGGTCGGTGGTCGCAAAGTCAACGAGACATTCCTGAAAGCAAAGGAAAACGAGGTTCGTCCAGGTATCGCTCGTGTACTCGGACCACTGATCGATACCGCCATCAGGACCTGAAACTCAAGTTCTATGATTTGATGATTCAACAAGCACTACATCAAACTGCGTACTTGGAAGTCGCAAAACACTACGAGAAAGTGTGGGACACGCCGACGATAAAAGAGGATGAGAGTAAGAGTCGTGCAGTGAGTACCTTGGTCGTGCAATCTGCTTTTTGAATTGATCTGATCCTCCGACCCTAGGCTCTCGAACATATCGTCTATTATGTTGTCCTCGCTCCCCACAACAACGAACAGTCGGACATGTTGCACCACTGGTTCGTGAACCCCGCCCTCGAGAAACTCGAGTTGCACATGTACGATCTTTCATGATGATAATTGAAGATCGCTAAACTTGCTTCCAGCAACCTCGTCAAATCCTTTGTGACACAAGAGTTGATGAGATGGCCCGGGATCGAATCCATTTATGGTCCTTTCCTGCGGACAACACCCGTATTCTCAAATGCTGCACAGTGGGAGGACCTCCATACTCGTGTGATTGAACACGTGGGTGTTTTCCTTTGGATGAGACGCCCTGGGACTGATTAGAGTTTTCAGAACATCCGAGTCGTTTCTCAATATTATACTCGAATTAGAATATCCCGCCTAACAACCCTTCTTGACCTTACGCCACAGCAAACAGAGGAGACGCTCGCGCGGCTGATTGTTTCGAAAACCATATGGGCACGGACAGACCGACCAGCAGGCATCGTGAATTTCACGCCGAAGCGGAGTGCAGAAGATGTAATGAACGATTGGAGTTCGGACATGCAAAGGCTATTAGGTCTCTCGGAGAAGACCTGGATGGGAATGAACGCGGCCTTGGCTGCACAATCACGCGTCAAGGCATAGTTTGGACTTTGGTTTTTGTTTTGGTTGTGTATGCCAAAATGAATTAAATCCTATAAGCTATCGACTGCCGAACAACTGTTCCTCTGACGAGTTCAAAGGTGGTTGTGTCTGTTGGTCCACGAGATGCGATGGTCGGACACCATCATTTTGACGTTTGACATACTCCTGTCCACGGCTCCAAGTATTGCCCATACCACTGTCGAGGTTAAGGATTGCACGCCAACGTTTGCGAGCGCGGAGAGCACTCTCATCGAGGGCCTTCTTGCGCTCGGAAGACTTGTAAACCATGTCCTCCTTCTCGAACGTCCGGTCGACTTCCGACGGGAACACGGTGCCATACGACTCGGCTTCCATGCGAGCGAATGTGTTCGCAATGTCATACTCTGCGCGGAGAGTCCGAAACTCTGCGACTGCACGGGTATAAGCGACCGTCAGCGACGCCTTGTGGTGTTCGTGCAGATTGGCAGCGAACAGAACTGCACTTGAGACAAGAATCAGAGGAACGCGCAACGAGGAGGAGGCGCCGAAATATTTCGCTTACTCTTCTGCCGTTGGATTCTTGGTTCGCTGGCTCAGCCTCGTCCAGTCCTTTTCTCTCACCGGGTGCTCTGGTTCGACCAGTTCGCCTTCTACGATAGACACGGGTCTGAATGCTTCAAACGGATGGTCTCTGAAGAATTGGAGGCGAATCTTATCCTTGAGGTATTTGATGGTCAAGGGCTGGGTTTTTGGGGGGCGAAGACTTGAGACTCGGGCGGACGGCTTGCGAGATGATTTTTCTGCCTCGAGGGCTTGGAAGGGCGGGGCGCGGGGTGGAAGGGGAAGGGGGGGATACTGTAGGACTGCTTGATACCATACGGGCTCGTCACGAATGTAGTTGGCTTGCATGAGCCGGGAGACTTGCTTGTGCACCTGCGACGCGATCCGGCGTACCATGATGACGCGCTTGATGAGGTTGCAAAAAATGCTACATTTTTGGATAGATAAACGAAATAAATAAATAATAATTGGTCGACTTGGGACCATGGAGGAGGAAGAGACGGAACTGAGGAATCCCTTTCCCTCTCCCCCGTCCCACTATTCTAATTACACTGCACATAACCTGAGACTGCTCCAGCTGCTCAGAGAACGCGTCAAAGACCAAGATGATGTCAATATCAGCACCGTCAACCAGCACGAGATATTGTCTGACCAGACTGACATCCCCCCGTGGTCCCTGACGCAACTGGAAAAGCCCAGGGTGGACTGGATTCTTGAAGAGGGACATTATAATGTCTTTGGTGATACGTGGTTTGTACGGCCTGCGCTTCCAGATGGGCCAGCAATGCTTAACACCCGTCTTCCAAGGTCAAGGAGACTATTCCTTCGTTGGCTGAGCTAGGCGGACACCAGCTGTATCCGCCAGATCCAAGTACAGGCGAGTTGGTTGTTCAGCTTCGCATCCCGCGCGCGCTCATCGTCGCACATTACTAGACCGTCGTCCCGCACTGTTATCTGTCCTCCACTCTCTTCTGGTCACGTATTCCAATCTCACAGGTGCTATCACCGGCCCACCTCCGTCCCCATACTCTACCGCCACTCCGGAATGGCAGCGCCACGTTGAATGGATCACTGTGCTTGCGCAAAATCTAATGGCTGCTGCAAACGACCTGCGTCCAGTACAAGTCAGTCCGTCTGGTCTATACTCTTTTCTCTTTACGGAAGATTAACGCGACGCTGTAGGCAAGAGGAAATCTCGAAAGCATGATGCAGCGTCAACTGGAGCTGCGGCGCGAAGAGGCAGCCTCTATCCATACGTTCGATACGCCCTCTGTCATCGTTTGTCCTCCATTCTGATGAGGCCTGTCTGTTGTCAGGAAATGCAATGAGCTCGATGCACGCCTTATGGAGCTGCGTACTACGGTTCTCGACACTACGTCCGATCCTGCTGCTTCTGGTGCGAGCGGCCAGCAAGGACAGGTTAGTCGGTCTCTGGCGTATATTCTACGATACGTTCACTCAAGTTTCATCAGTCTACATCGCCAGTGGTGACTATAGAAGATGTCTTGCGTTGGGCTGAACGGCCGACTTGAGATATAGAGCTGGACGTGGGTTCTACTTCTGGAATCCTACTTGATACTTGTCGACTACATAATCAGAAAGTAAAAGCCACCAATGAAAGTGCTGCCAAGATCATATGACTCCCACTCTAACTGATCAAAAAGAACTAAAACATTTCTAGTACTACAGCTTTGATGGATACAGTGAAACCGCGGTATGTTTTGGGAAAGATGAAGATGGGCCATGGAGGCTAAGTGAAGAAGCGGAAAGGGAAAAGGGAAAGGAAACGAACAAGGATGGATATGACTGCACGGTGCAATGAAAAGAAGATAAAAGAAATCCGCAGTCCTCCCGACCACAAATCCTCTCATCAAGCCTCGGCCTCGGCCTTAAGTCTGGAACCGTCGCGGTCTCCACACCTTTTTCTCCGGAACCGTCACGAAACCGTCGGCGGGGACTTGGTCCTCCATTCCACCGCCAGGCCAGTGGCAATGTCCTATGTCGTGGGTATCTGCGCGGGGTTTGTCGGCACAAGAGATGTTGACGCATCTGATTCCCTTTGGATTTTTGGGGTGTATGCGCACGCCTGTGGTAGGATTGGTTTTAACACCGTCTTTGGAACCTCCAAATACAGCCGCATTTGCATATTCCGAGCCAGGTCTGGCGAGTCTGCGACGTCCAGCGATAGAGTGTGCATGCTCGGTGAGTGATGTGATGATCGTCTCAAAGCTAATGCCAGAGAGGCACACAGAACCTGGAATGGACGGGGCTGCTCCCTGCGCGGTTGTGCTCGGTGAGGTGCTCGAGGACGAAGAGGCAGGAGGGGTGACGACTTGAATTTGCACCGAATACATGGAGTCGGCTACTTGCTTGGTCGTCATGACACGGTAAACCTCCCATTCAACACCCGAAGGTAGACCCTCAAGAAGATCGAAGATTGCATGCAAATCCGGATAGAAGTCTCCCATTTGGAGAAACCGCCGTCTCGCATCTTCGAACACGGATACATAGCGTGAGATATCCTCCGCACCCTTGAGTTTCTCAGATCTGATCGTTCGGCGTAGCTCGTAGATCGACAACACGTCTGAGTCAGAACGTGAGTACCGCAAAGCTAAGAGATCCCACTGTTGACGCGCATTCCAGGAGCGATCCAGCTGCGATGCTATTACAGGCGAGATTTTTCGGTTGATTATCACTTTGGCCTGAGCGTCCTTGGCAATCCAGTCGAAAATCTTTTCTTTCTCAGCGTCCGTTACTGTGGATGCATCCGCTGGAACAGGCATGGCCATAGCATACTCGAAGAAATTCGAAGGGTCGGTACCAGAACTGCAATAGTTCCAGAGCCGTTCACCACGAAGGGCGAGAACCATTTGGTACTGCCATTGTGAGTAGTTGTCGGCTCCAGTAAGCTCGCATATATGGTCGTATTTTCCCATGGTATCGACTCAGAGATTGATCGAGAGAGAGAGAGAGAGACCGGAATGTTTGGTAAACCCGGCGAGGGCGAAAAAGATTGTGGTCTTGAATTGAGCGAGTTGAGCGTAGGTCTATAAAACAGAGTTCTGCCCGATCAGAACTCGAGGAGGCTCATACCTGATAAACCTAACCAGAGATCGGCTAGGCACGATGTATGTAAGTACATAAGTGTATGCGTGATGAAAGTCCGTACCTCAGCGGGACCACGAAGGGTGAAAGAAACGCGGAGGAAAGAGGAACGCGACTTATCTAAAGTCTAATAAAGGATCCAGAAGTGTTACGTAACCTGGAAGGAGCGCTTCGACTCGGAAGTGCAAAGAACATTTGAGAGCCATCAGGCTCAGACTCTGTGCCTCGACACCTGACTGCAGAGCTGCATCATGATCCCTCTTTATCAAGACTCGGAGACTATCATGATGGCGGTGATGTTGATGAGTACCACTGTGATTCAGGCTGATTAGAGTGGCTCACGACTACTAGCCTGAGGTCGAAGTGGCTCAGAATTCTCAGATGATGACCGAAGCTGTGTTATCATGTAAGATAACCAATTCTTCCAACACGCGTTTCTGTGCATCAATATGATCTTCGCCGAGAACAAGACTCGATCAATCCGCGAACAAGAGCTGATATCATGCTCCTTTCACAGGAGGATGAACGGTTTCATCCCTATTGGTATGCCCGTGTTTGCCTAATATTTCACGTCTTGGTAGAGCACCGCCCGGACCTTCTATCTGCGTTTTCGAAGCCGAAGCGAATCGACGTCCTATTCGTCCGCTGGTTCCACTTGGATGTCAACTACAAGTTCGGATGGGACGTCAAGCGACTACCTCGTCTCCAATTTTGCGATCAGGAGCACCTGGAAGGTGCATTTGGCTTTGTGGAACCTGATTGCGTCATCCGGGGCGTGAACCTCATTCCTGCGTTCTCAGAAGGACAAACCAACCAACTGCTTCGGAATAAATCCATCGTAAATGCGGAGCCGCTA
The DNA here is from genome assembly GCA_038091575.1 of Leccinum subgranulosum. Lineage (NCBI taxonomy): Eukaryota > Fungi > Basidiomycota > Agaricomycetes > Boletales > Boletaceae > Leccinum > Leccinum subgranulosum. The sequence continues at coordinate 18,616 of JBBPOS010000015.1, read as the reverse complement.
GCAGAAGGGTGGACAGCTCATGAAGATTGGACCTCAGGCTTCTTTTTCTATATAAACATGTAAGTCACGGTCGTCCCAAACGTTTTGTAGTCATGATCAATTTGACGAGTCCCTCAGCTTTGCTGATAGAGATGCGTTTTCGTGGCGGTGGAGTCGGTCACAAGATCACTCGTGATTGGGACAATATTTTGCATGCAGAAGGACGACACGATCCGCCAGATGACTCGTCTGATGAAGACGGCGACACAGATGAAGGAGACGACTCGGATGTTGTGGCAGACGGGGAAGAAGAGGATACTCATGAAATTGACGACGGGGCTGCAGACGGGGAAGAAGAACACGCTCGTGAAGTCGACGATGGGGTTGATAAAGTGGTGGCAGACGAGGGTGAAGGCTCGCTGGACGAGGTGATTTGGGAGCAGGAAGAGTTCGACGCATTGTAGGTTTCACGAGGCTGGTATTTTTGAGATATGCATATCATGTATTGTCAGAAGTGTATCTACAACAAAGCGTTCTGCTCTACTTGGAGCGCTGTCTATTTTACTCTGACGAGCAATATTTGTCATCGGACTCGTTGCTTAGTTTCTGACCACAATCATCACGAGATGGTAACGGTGTTAGAGTTGTCACGTAATATCAGAATTCTGCCCTTTTTGTGATGCTAGGACATCTTGCAAGCAAGGTAATGTAAAAGGGCGTTGAGGCTGTTGTCTACGACGCTAAAATCGACCATCAAAAAAGTTATTTTGAACTTGAAACGATGCCTGGAACGACTCTATCGCCTTTCCCGAGAGCGCATGTGCACGTATTGTCATCGTTGTGGATGAGGTGTGTTGTTGCAGTGTGGGGGGTGCGTACTATGGGTGGCGTCGTCGCGTCGTCAACGTTGCAAATGAGTGAGCTCGGTTTCAGTCATTTGTGTCGGTTCAATATTCTTTTCGATCGTTCGGTGAGGCTGCCAGTGGCCGCATCGGATCAAGATCATATGAAGATATTGATATTAAATGTACTCAACGCATTGGAGGGGCAATTGAGACACACATCATATGCGCCCGAACTTGATTATCCTGTAGCTGGCGGTATTTACGCCGACAATATTTATTCCATGATCACTAGCTAGTAGCAACGGATGGAAGTCGTGCACACACTCCACAACATTCGGCCGTAGATCTGAAGCGACGGATATATCATGGCCGCCGGGCCCGGCCCCCCGATGACCATCCTCCTATATCGGAAATGTCATCACTGCCAGTGGTGGCAAAGGAAAAAAAAAAAGGCGAAATCAAGACAGATGACACACGATTCATTCACATCATCAGTTCTTTGACTTATCCGTGATACGATTTGTTCCTATCCATGATTCCAGTGGATAGTGTGACTGTTGGCTTCTCATTATCAAAGGTAGTATGCGGATGTACGTTTCACCACCAGCCCTTTTCACTCCTCTACAATGTGGTTCAATACGATAACCATATTTACAGTCACCATACCACTCATCAGGCACGAGTCTCCCTTTCCGAAATCCAACAAAACCATCGACCTCGACGCAATCACATCTCATGGTATATCAGTCAGGGAGTACGTCGAATTAACCGTTATATCTGCTCTCTCAACCTTTTTTGTTTTTAGGAAGATCTTTAATGGCTTGGAAAATTACGAGAGGAACACGGGGACGATGCATCTTTTCGCTGTGAAACGGAGCGAGTCCGAACTCGAAGCCCGTGGCGCTGGCGTACCGCTGACAACTATTGTCACTCCTCTTTGGCTGGGCGAGATTTCGATTGGCACTCCTCCCCAGACCTTGAAAGGTAACATTGTATCACTTTGATGAATATTTCCACTGATCTACTACTTCACACGGTCAGTCATCATCGACACTGGTTCAGCGTAGGTACTTTCTTTGGTTCATACAGCTGCTCTTGTTCAAATCAACGCAGTGATACGTGGGTGTTGGGTGCTGGATGTAGTGGGATTTCTCCAGATCGCAACTTCTGGAATCCCAAGTCATCCAAATCTGCTAAAAGGTGTGGCACGTGGTGTCGGAAGTCAACCTTTCAGATCCAATATTCAGGTGGAGCCATTGTCAAAGGTAACGTATTTACTGATAAGGTAACCATTGGTGGATTCACTGTATGTTTTGCGTTATTAATTATGAGCTTCACCATTGAATTCTGACGCCAAGCTAGGCAAACCCTCAGATCTTTGGTTCTGCAACATCGTACAATACTGCTCAGGGAGCAATCAATAGCGAATTCCCTGCAGACGGTTTACTTGGATTAGCCTACCTATCCGTCACGAAATTTGGTGTTTCTCCGCTGTTTCAATCCCTTGTCAGACAAAATCGGCTGATCAATCCAACATTCTCATTGAAACTCTCATCTTCTGGGACCGAGATGTACGTCGGTGGAGTAAACAGTCAGCTGTACAAAGGTGACATCACTTATACACGCGTAACAGTTCAAGTGAGTTCGAATGGTAGATGTGAGAGGACGTTGCTAACATTGGCATTTATATAGGGACTCTGGCAGGTGTCCATGGACAATGTTCGTGTTAATGGTGATAATTTTTTCGAAAATATACCTGCTATGATTGACAGTGGTTCAAACTACATCTTCGGAGATTGGGACAAGGTTGCAGAATTGTACCGACACCTTGGCGGTACCTTGCTGGAGCATGTAGGTTTTGGTTACTATTCATGTGAGTTCCGATTACGGTCGGTACCTTGTTTTTATCGACAGCCTGTAGTACCGTGCGACTCTTTTCCAACAATGGGCCTCACCTTCGGTGGCAGGACGTTTGAAATCCTTCCCGAAGTTTTCAGACTCAAACCAACTTTCGAAGGTTCTACCTATTGTTTCGGCGCCGTCGTCGCCCAGAGTCGGAGCATGCCTCTGCGTGAGATCCATTTCTTTTCGCTTCCTTCACCCCCTTTTGCGGCGCTAGATGGACTCGTTCTGACTATATGGCCTAGCATATTGGATGATTGGAACCCCTTTCCTGCAGTGCGTATACAGTGTGTTCGATTACAATGCCTACCAGGTAGGGTTTGCGGACCTCGCTTGAATCATCGCGAATGTTCCCGGACTCCGGTACAATGTGTATTTATGAGTTTGAGAGTCTACTTAACAGGGATTTCATGGTAAAAACTGCGATGCTGACTAGTGTCCGCAAGTCGCTGGAAGTCAATAACACAATCATTCGTATATTCAACGACAGGTTGGGTTTGCCCGAGAGCATGCTCAAGTTACTGCACTCGGATGAGGAGCAGAGCTTCAGCGCAGCTAACGTTCTCAGCATCCCACCTTCGGATGCCCGAACGGACGGTTGTATATAGGCCGATGTTGCGCGAACACACTGACTTTGGTTCCTTAGTGAGCCCAAATCGCTTCTGATCATTAATTATCACAATCATCGTCGGAATTCGTCCGTCCTTTTTCAAAACAGACTCGGCTGCCAGTGGTTGCCGGTCATACCTCCTGGCCAGACAGAATGGTCCTAGTCAAGGTATGCTTTGTTGGAAGCACAGGTTTCTGAGACATACTCACATCCGACGATAAATACACACAGCCTCTTCCAGGTCACGCCCGCTGCGATATCTAGGACGGCTCCCATATCGGTTATGAATGGTATTTGCCTTTTTCTCTACTACTACTAAGTAGTTCGACCCTGCTTGATTAAGCTTGATTCTCATCATGGCATTCCAATCAAGCTCAAGCTCCGGCCTAATACGCAGCCTCATCTTCAACGACACGAAGTAACGAAAAATCCTGAACGGGATTGTACACCCTGCTGTGACGCGCGCCATCCTCCTCAAGGCTTGGCTAAGAGGCGAAAAATTGATCGTGGTGGACGTGCCGCTGTTGATTGATGACGGTCTGTGCAAGTGGATGGGAAAGGTCGTCGTCGTCGTGTACTGGTGCGTCGGGCTGCTGTTCTTTCATCGTCGTGCGTTGGCTCACACGGGAAACCTCTCGTCCCCTCTAGTTCTCTGGAACTCCAACTTCAGCGTCTCATAGCCCGGGACAAGTCTACACCCGCTGATGCACCTTCCCGACTCTATTGTCAGCATTCGATCATGTCGAAAGTCGCATACGCGGATCTCGACCGGAAGGTGATGGCATGTGTCGAAAAGCTGGGGAAAGTGATAGGCTGGGGGTGGATGGTGAGTTGCTACTCCCCCCAGTAGATTTACTGAATGCACTTTGGTGTCTGTCGTGGAGAGCGTTCAAAATAAAGAGGATGTGAGCCTTGCACAGACCAGTCTTGTTTGATATATCATCAGGTAATTTTGTTTTGGGTCTGAAAGTGTCCGCAACACGCGTTGACATGTATTATCTGAACAGTTTGATCTCTTTATGTTCTTCCAAGAGACGGAGTCAAAATAATACCGTGAATCGATATATCTGGATTGAAAGGACACAGACCTTCGTCCGAAGAATATGATCTACCGACTCTGCAAAACCACGACGGGCTCAAGCTAACCCATGACCTGTTGGGACGAAAATTGATTATACATGATGAGACCTGTACTTACTGCCATGTTGCCAGTGACGAGCCCGATTGTATCAGTGTCTTTGGTGCCGTAGCGGTTGGACAAAACGAGCAAGACGTCAACACCAAAGTCGGACAAGACAATTAGCAGCCCACACACTTTGAGCGATGACGGCTTGCCATCCCGGAGAAGAGAGGGGATATCGACACCCGCCGAAGCCCGTCATAGGTGAAGATTGATGTCACGCACCAGTAGCAGTGCCAGCACTGAGGGTGACCTGTCGTGCTCGTTTACTGCTCTGTATTATTGAACCGCGGACGCTAAACAGAAACAGAAACAGAAAGACGCAAGGAAAAAACGACTCGGTGGCAACCGGTAAGTGGACACGCAAGTACCAAGTTCGCCCGATGGTTCCCAACCAGGACACCCGGTGCACGTTTTCCATGCGTGGTAACAAACTAAGGTGAATCGGGAAATGAAACTGATTTGTAAATCTGTTAAGATCTACAGTTGTTCAGCTCGTCCTGCCAGCGGTCGCCCTAAGTTATTGTATGTTTGACCTTGGCTTGGTAACTGACCGGACTTGCACCATAGTACATGCGACCGCGACTCTCAGAACATTGCCTGGGCTTACTTGAACTCACGCGCCACCCGCAGCCTGGCCATCATCGACACGTCGGATTTGCACGGAATCTTCTCTGTCGCGCAAGTTTCCGATTTCTTTGTTTCATTTCCACATGCTCACTTTCTAACTGAAGATTCGGAATCAGAAGTGTTTGCGCACCACCTTACAAACGTCCTGATGGTATCAAGTTTTAACTTGCGTTCCCAATTCTGGGTCTTTTCCCGTTCTCCTCTCCTTGATATCATCTCTGCGTCGCAGCTCTCGCTCCCGGCACCAAAGTCATGAAGAGCGAACTCCAAGATGACCCACCGAGTTCAGAACACGACGGAAACACTGCCTTGAAAGTGCAAGGTGCGTCTAATTCGTCGATCAACTCTTCTCGGGTAGACTCGGGGAGCTTGTGCGAGATCTCGAAAAAGTGCAGTGATTGGGTTGACGGCCTTTGGCAGACTTGGTTGCCAACATTGCCGATTTCGATGACCCCAACATCGATTATGAACACGCAATTTCCGGCATACTCGGTGAGCAACGGCCATTTTATTTTCTTCTATCCACTTCCACTGGGCGTTACGCGCAAGATATTGACGGACGGTTGAATATATATCTACTTGACAGAGGACGATTCACCGTATCCAGAGGTGCGCTCTGCGGTGGCCAACACGGACGATCCGAGTATTCCTGTGTCTACCTTACGCACATGGGTCATGGGTGGGTCTGCACGCGTTTTATTTTCCTTTCAATTTGTTGGGAGGGCCTCTTCCAATATTGCGCCGTCCCTCTGGTACTGATGTCACTTCCCTCCCTTGATAAAGGCCTCATTTGGGCCGTTTTGCTTTCCGGGATGAACCAGTTCTTTTTCTTTCGTTATCCGTCCGTCGGTGTGTCAGGCTTTGTCGCTGTGCTGATAGCTTTGCCTATGGGTCGTGCATGGGCATCGGTAAGCTTTGTTGTACATCTATGCGCTCGAATACTGATGGATATTGTGCTTCTATAGTGGGTTCCCAATTGGCGGATTTTCGGCATCTCCCTCAATCCAGGTCCTTTCACCATCAAGGAGCACGTGCTCTTGACAATCATGGCTAACGTGGGTGCAGGCTGTACGTTTGGTATTTTTTGATGATCACTCGCTTGATATTCTGAGCCCTCTTTTGCGGCCAACAGCGGCATATGCGGTATGTTTGGGTTGTCGGTAAACGCAATTCACATGGCTTACGGATGTGCCTACTGCCACCATTTTTCTTCTCGTTATCCGTCCAGACGGACGTTATTGCCGTGCAACGGGTATTCTACAATCAGACGTACAGTTTCAGCTGTGAGTATTGTTCGTCGAGCAAGTGATTCGCCGGTGTTTGTTCACAGGGAACTGTTACCATTTCTCGTGGGCGACTCGCCAATGCCTGGCTCCACCTGGCTCTTGCCGTTTCATGTGTCTTTATTTTATGCTCCCGTGGTTGTTTGAACTGTCATTCCCCACGCGACCGACACATTCATCTCATATTTGTTTCATATTTTTCAGACCAATGGATGCTGGTCATGTCGACACAGATGATCGGCTTTTCCATCGGCGGTATTTTGCGGCGATTCCTTGTGCAACCTCCCTCGATGAGTATGTCTCTCTTCGCCTTTTCTAAAGTGTCCCACACCTAGACGTTGCGTTCGCAGTCTGGCCAGCTAATCTCGTGACATGTGCTCTGTTCAACACGCTTCATGCCAAGACCTACACAGGCATGGGGACTTACTCAGGGATATCGCGTGAGCGGTTTTTCCTGTACGTGCTTATGGGTAGCATGTGCTGGTATTTTTTGCCCGGATATCTCTTCCAAGCGCTCTCTTATTTCTCCTGGGTCTGCTGGATCACCCCAAATAACGTTGTCGTGAACCAGCTATTTGGATACATGAATGGATTGGGAATGAGCTTGGTCACGTTCGACTGGGCGCAGATCACGTTCATCGGTGCGCAGGGAGTCGTCCCCTGAGATCGTTCTATTTTGCTGAAGGAGCGTATCGATCGCGTATAGGCAACCCTCTTGTATCCCCCTGGTGGGCCGAGGCCAACGTCGCCGTCGGCTTTGTGTTTTTCATTTGTACGTCTTTCCATGTTCGTGTTTTTCATCAGTTCATGGACGTGTCCCTGCAGGGATTCTCACCCCCATAATATACTATACCAATACGTGGTACAGCCAATATCTGCCGTGAGCCTTTCTCCCCTGGCGTTGTTGATCGCTGACTTGTGTTGTCCATAGCATGTCTTCGCGCATATCCTACGATAATACCGGTAGTAGGTACAACATCAGTCAGATCATCAACGCGGACGCGTCATTCAACATCACCGCGTACGAAGCATACAGTCCAATATTCCTTTCGTGCGTAGTGTCACGCCTTGTGTATGTTTAGCGTCGATGCTCATGGGGCTGTCATGTATGACAGGACGACATTTGCACTCTCTTACGGTCTCGCGTTCGCGTCGATCTCGGCGACGACGATGCATGCGTTCCTTTATTTTCGAAAGCAGATATGGGCTCAGAGCAGGCGATCCGTGAAGGAGCAGCCCGACATTCATGCGCGTCTGATGTCCAAATACGAGCAGGTTCCAGAATGGTGGTATGCTATCATCTTTGGTGCGTACCATGACATGTAACGAGGTCGTCCGTGTGGATCTTCATTCGGGTTTGGTGTTACAGTGACAATGTTCGTGTTTGGCATCGTTCTGATCAAGGTATGGCATACCGAATTACCGGTGTGGGCGTTCTGCCTATCACTGGCGATCTGTGCGTGTGTTCGCGTCCTCGTGGTGCAGATGCTGATGATCCCTGTTTTTTGATTGACATAGCCTTCTTTTACGCGATACCCATCGGCATGATTCAGGCCATCACTAACCAGCAGGTTGGACTCAAGTGCGTTTAGTCGACTCCTCGTTTCCGTTCGTTGTCCACTCACGACGACGTAGCGTAATCGCGGAGTTGATCGTCGGGTACGCGCTCCCTGGTAGACCGATCGCGATGATGATGTTCAAGACATGGGGATATATAACGACATCTCAAGGTGCGTGCTATCGATGAGGAGAAAAATACATGCCTTCATTCCTTCTGATGTCCCACTTGATGGTACTTAGCCCTCACGTTCGCGGGGGATTTCAAGATGGGTCACTACATGAAGATCCCTCCACGGCCGATGTTTTGGTGTAGGTGACATTGGAGATTCTCTGGGTCCTAGGAAGCTGAAGGGTGCTTCTAGGCCAAGTTGTAGCGACCATGTTGTCTGGTACTGTCCAGCTTGGCGTACAGGCGTGGATGTTTTCGAACATCCCGGACATGTGCAGCCCCACGCAAAAAAACGGGTTCATATGTCCGAGCACGGAGGTGTTTGGGACTGCGAGCATCGTTTGGGGAGTTATCGGGCCGATGAGGGTGTTCTCTCCTGGGCGGCTGTATGGAGGTGAGTCGTCGTGCATTACTCATCTCGCGTGGAAGGAAGCTGATCCGTGGACAATATATCTACGTTAGCGCTCACGTACTTTTTCCTCATCGGTGCGCTTTGCCCGCTGGTGGCGTATATGATCCATTTGAAATGGCCGAAAAGTTTTGTGCGGTACATCAAGTGCGTTTTCCGTCTTTCGTGGTTGAATTCTGCCCCATTTTTTGACTGGTGGATGTTGGATTACACTTGCAGTTTTCCCGTCCTCTATAGCGGTATGGGTGCGATTCCGCCTGCGAGTGCGGTTAACTATGTGCCGTGGACGATCGTCGGGTTCATATTCCAGTTTTACGTCCGGAGGCGTTACTTTGCGTGGTGGGTCAAGTACAACTGTGAGTATCGTTGCATCCCTCGAGATGCGGACGTGTGGAGTGGAACGTTACTGACGACTCCCTTTTGTTCTCTCTCTCTCCCTTGGGTGGAGACAGACGTGTTATCGGCTGCGTTAGACTCGGGTTTAGGTATAGCTATCATTTTCATATATTTCGTGCTGCAGTATCCGATGAATGGGACGATCGGGGCGAACACGGTGCAAACGTGGTGGGGTAACACGGTGTTTTTAAATACGGCAGACGGGAAAGGGTTATCGTACAAGACGGTGCCTGCGGGTGGGACGTTCGGGTGAGTGTGGTCTTTTTCTTCGTGACGAGAAGTCGCTGAAACTTGTGATGCGGCCGGGTTGATAGACCGAGCAGGTGGTAAAATTCTGCCTTAGTTTCTGCCCACCCGGGCCGTATATTTTATGCTTTCCTCCCTCCTGTTGTGTGTTGTCGAAGAACGGGCTCCGAGTCGTTTGTTACTTATTTTTGGTGCTTATATACCTGATCGAAAAAATGTTGAACTGTTTATGTAATCGCAGAAGCAGTCCCGACGAGGTGGATTTGGATAACCACCAGGCGGCGGCGGCGGAACGATGATGGTATGCACTATTGAAGATGGGCTGAACGACCGAGGCTAGTTGTAGAAATTGGTGTAGCTCGATCGTTGTGTCCCTCGACTGCATCGGAGTGTCAGGTGTCCATTCATCCCTTTCGAGTTGGACGATGGCCACCAGGCGAAGAATTGGGGTGCGCCTCGCCACGACGGAGGCTGCAAGGCGTCAGCTCATGCAGCCCGTCGTGTGCTGGGAGAAAGTATGGATCACTCCAGAAAGCGCGCCTTCGGGTTCGTCCATCAAAATATACAAGTGGGTGAAGACCGACAAAAAACAGGTGTGTTCCCGAGGCCTGAGATTTGGCGCGCACAGGGCGACTCACACTCATGAACCTCTGCAAGCAATTCAGTGATGACGAAGAAGAAGCCGATGAACCTCTGGCCCCCCTCCCTGACGAGCCCGAGGTTGCAGAGGGCGACGAAGACATGGACCAGGACGAACCCGGCGTGTCGGTTGTGCCGGATGCTACTCAGGACGCGACGGAAGCCAATTTCGCAAGCCAGGAAGGTGTTCCTGAACCACAAACGAAGCCTTCGTCGCCCAGGCCCCCAGCTCTGTCCCTCCAGCCGACCGAACCTATGCTCACTGTCGAGGAAGCAGCGGTCATGTTGGACGAATCGTTTAAAGGCTTGGATGGAGGTATGACCGTCGACGTCGACGTGCATGAGAATGCGAACCAAGTTGAAGGCGTCGTCGGGGAGCTGGACATGAGTGTTCTTGGACCAGATGGTGCGCCTTTCGAGGGTCTCGGCGAGCTGGACACCGCGGAAGCGTTGCTAGCTGGCACGTTGATGGATGCCGCCGGAGATCCGTTTGCTCCGTCTATGGAACCACAACCATCAGATCAGGAGGCAACGGGATAGCCGGTGCCCGTCCTGGATATTGGTGATTATATCTCGATCGATATCGGTATGCTCAAAATAGATGGGACTGATGTATCGTGCACGTTCTCAGGTTGTTCTCAAGCTCACTGTCCTGCACCAATCGAATCTGTAGTTCTTTTGTACTGCTGGCCGGTTTAGAGGTTATTACTCGGGCTTTAAGGCTGCTTAGATGGTGCAAGGCATCCTGTAGTTGGTCATTACAAGCGCTGGTACGAAACAAACAACCCCCAAAACGGTATGTATAAATAGCATCGTCGCTCGACTCCCACAGCCCTTCGTGGTTTGACTGCTATCTGTCGCAACCATGGCATCCTCATTGCAAGCACTCATACTCAACCAACATCCGACCCCCTTCTTTTCACTGGGAGAAGTCGTCCTTGCAAGCTGGGCCCTTGGGCCCTTGCCCAGCTTTGTTCCTTTGGTCCTTCTGCTGTCCGTCCTAATGATCCATGGACAAAGAATTTGCCGGCGTCAGACTCGAGGGCGGGAATTACTTTGCTCATGGATCTCGGTTACAGCAGGATCGGCCATCGCACACTGGAGAGCGGCAGCTACTGCCCTCTCAAGCACTACCGAGTCTCTGGTCGCCATCGCATTCTTATCTGGAGCGACATACTCAATCGTCATTCTTGCCATTTACCTACACATCCGTCTCAGATATCGGATGGACACCAATTGGGCTCAGTTCACACTTTTCCCGGCACTCTGGACAACATGTTGGTGTATCACGTCACGCATCTCGCCACTCGGCCGTTTGTTGAACTGGTGGCCAGCCCCTGTTCCCTCTGCATACAGTTGGATGCTGCCCTTTACTGGTCCAGCTGGCATTGATTGGATCGTCGCGGGGTGGGCTGTGGTATGTTCTGAGTTTATGGCTCAGTGGCTCATGGGTTCCTCGGAGTACGAGTCGTTGGAGGATGCGTACGGCAAACAGTCACTTTTATCTTCCAGCAAAAAAGGGCTCTTGGGACTTGCGACTATACTGCTTGCTCTCACGTTTCCCTCGTCTACCACCTACAACACCCTTCCTCGCACCGATGTTGTCAAACACACACCATTCACAGTTAGCTGCGTCTTACCCAATCCATTGGACGGAAGTCATGCCACGCTGGATGATTTCATTACCCAGATGAAGAAGATGAATGCGGCAAATATCATCCTTTGGCCTGAAAGTGCAGTAGTGTTTAACTCTGAGAAGGAGCGCGAGGATGCGTTTGAGAAGGTTCGAGGATTGAAGCTCCCATCACTCGTTGGTGTAGCCTTCGATGAGTATATCGCGGGCGATCCAGAACACACAAGGAACGGATTTGCAATTGTACACAAAGATCAAAAACCGGGTGATGAAGCCATCCAGTATTATAAGCGTCATCTCGTTCCTTGTGAGCAGTGATCCCTTTTCTGTTGGTGCTTGCTCTGACGACGATGAAAAGTCACGGAATCGTTCTCAAAGATTCCATCGGTCGACCCCCCTCAAATCACTCATTGGCATTTGAAAGCTCCCAGGGGTGTAACGAAACCCGAGTGGGGGTCGCCAGAGCAAAAATTTACGCGACCCATACCCGTGACATCATCTATATGTCTGGACTTTACATCACCGACCGTATTCGCCAACTTGGAATCGCGGCCAGCTGTGATCCTGGGACCTGCCCGCACCTGGGATACCACGATCGGACTGGCAATGTGGGAACAGGCAAAAACTAGGGCCAATGAACTCGGTAGCATGATTCTGTGGTGCGACGGAGGGTCGACGGGGGTAAGTGGGATAGGTGGCGGCGGAATCCAGGAGCCTATGCAAATTGGCGGGGGATCATGGATGCGAACGATCGAGGTGCCGTATCCGTTCGACGAAAACCGCACGTTTTATGCGAGGGGTGGAGATTTCTTTGTGGTCGCCTTGGTCGTCGCATTGATGGGAGGTGGTTTTGCGAGCAACTTGATGGTGACGTGGGCCGGGCTTGGGGCGGCGAGGATGTTGGCGGGGGGAAGGGAGGCTCTTCTGCGAGTTCCGTTTACGCGCCGCTTGATTGCCCCTGCGGCTGAGGCTGATTTGTTGGGTGCGGAGGAAATCGGAGAACGACAGGGTTTACTGGAATGAAGATATCAATGTGCGTCTGTTTCCTTGCTTCGTGCACCATGTTACATATTTGATGTACTCGTACGATTTCCCAATGACACATTTTCTGGCAAGTTTATGGTCCGAGCGATTCGAAGCATGCGTCTTTCATGATCAGCTGCAAGAGGTAATCTAATCCGCCACTTCTTATCCGCCTGGCATGCACACACTTGACAGTTTGAGCAGGCCGCTATCCAAGCTGGATCAATAAAGAGGTCGACCGGCAGCACGAGTGTGGTGGTAGCGTGGTTGTGAGTGTTTGTGTCGTGCAGCTTTGATCGGGTTTTGTACTGAGAAGAAGAAATAGGTGTCTGGTGGCCATGAGGAAAGATGCACCGATGACTCAGGGGTCATTTATTAGTAGCGGGCGATAAGGTGCAAGATTCGATCTCACAACTGTGAATGAATAGGGTCAAGGGTTTCGTTAGTGTTCTGGGTGTGACTCAATGTATGTTCGAGGTGTACTAAAAGGATTGAACTGGCGAGTCCAGGAGGTGCTCGCTTGCGCCATCAGAGAGCAAAGTTCACGAGAACAGTCTCTGTTCGAGAGGGACGATAGTTGCCTCGAGGCAGAATGACGACTTCGTACACGAGGTGATACGGTGACTTTGCTCGTTCATTACATCCCAAAATTCCAGCCAGCAGACACGCACAAGTCACGCTTTCCAGAAACCCGGTTTCGTTCAAAGGTCGCGCTTTTGCCAACCGGCACTCCCTCGCAAGTCCGTATCTCCAGGACTTGAGAGCACACGACGTCGGCGCACAACTTTCTCCAGTCGAAGCTACCTCGCGGCCTTCGCGGCTCCCTGCGCAGCTCGACTCCCTCCTTCGATCCCTCCCGACTCTTGGCCCGCGCTTTCTCGCGCGCTCTCTTTGGAAAGAAGCAACCACAACCTTCAAAGGACACCGACCTCGACGACGGCCCTGGTGACTTTGAGCTCATCGCCACAGACGACGTCCCTCCTGCCGACGTTCCCGTTTCTTCCCACACTCCCGTTCCGTCTTCCCTCTGCGAGTCTTCGGTCCCACCGTCCGTCTCTCGCACCAAATCCACTCTCTTTCGTCTCAAGAACATCTCCAAAGTATCCATCCATCTCTCTTCTTTCACAGACAGCAGGGCATCCTCCTCCCGTACTCGCACTGCCACCAACGAGTCCGACATCTGTCTCGCCTTCCCCAAACCTCCTACTCATATACCCACCCCTGAAACATCTGCTGCGGCCTCCACTCAGCTTCCCCAGTTTTCTGCCCCCGGCCCATCCTCCGTCAAGCACAACTCGTTTCCGGGTGGTTACACCGAACTTGTTGATCAGGACGCCATCGAAGAAGAGCCTGATACGAAGTCTGCACCCCCAGTTCTACTCCCATTAGCTAGCCAGGCCGTGCGCTCACCCAAGTTCGCGAAACGGAGGCATAGATTCCCCAGCTCTTTCAAACGCTTCAAGCCTCTCTCACAAATCATTCGTGATTCGTTTGTGTCTCAACCTATAGACACTTCGTCTGTGGACACCATCAGGAGTGAGAAGCAAAATCCTGTGCGTGACTTTGATTCCAATTATGCATTCAGCAATCCCGCTAATTCTCTCATCCTTCTTCCCCTAACCAAAGTTCCCTCCTGACCCGCCTCATCCCTCTTCCTCGTCTTTTACCGCTGGCGACATCGACAGCGTACCGTCACCGACTGCGTCTATATCCTCTCTCCCTGAACAGCCCTCTCCCGCTCCCATCTTTTTACCACCACCACCACTCAGGAGAAAGCATTCTGCACCTGCTGGACTCGGTCGTGACGCATCTTACTACCAGATCGTGAATCCATCAGAACTTACTGCTTCCCCAGCATCATTGATAAGGAGTTCTTTGATACACGCCTCTGCGAGATCATCCTTCCTGCCTCCGTCCCCATCTTGGCTTAGTCGGAACGTGACTCATCCTGATCCGTTCGAGGCGTCTGCAGTCTTCCCTCCATCGCGCATTTCCGCTCTGAGTGATTCAGTCCAACTCAGGTTCCCTGATATCACTACTTTCTATCCGTCTGCACTCTTCGCACCCGACTCCCCTTATCCACTACCCATTCCACCCCCTCTTGTCCCTGTCCCTCCTCCGCGGACGCGCCAACCAATAGCCTCCCCTGCCAGGCCAATACTGCATCCTCTCCGTACAAACGTCTACCCAGAGAGCCCAGAATCAGACTTGGGGTCGTTCGTAACATCGCCCACACAGCTTGACAGTGCACTCTATTCCCCTACTTCGAGTACCACTCCCACCACCGCATTTGCTTCTGCGCTTCCATCACCTTCTCCACAATTCCGCCGCCAGATATCTCAGATTAGTCAGATCTCCGTTGAGCGCCACCGGCAATCTATCGCAAGACTTAAGAAGTCCCGCACATCTAGCCCTCGAGCTCAACGCCAGCCTTCTTTCAAAGCGTCTAGGACATCCCTCCACCACATCCACAAGGTCAGTTTTCTTGATGAGTCATACTTTCCTTTCTGATTGCCCCACAGGATCTTGCCGCTCGTCGCCAATTGTCCAACGGCCCCAAGTTCCACCTCGTCAAAGCACCACCATCTCCCGTCAGCCTGTACGTCTGCAGTTCTGCATTTGATTTTATTCTCACGCTCAACAGTCGAAGCCCGGACCAACAAACGATTTTCATACCTGCTAAGCAACCCGAATCTAAGCAGTCGCCACTTCCCAAAGATCTTGCGCGACTCCTCGAAGCCTTCTTTGTCCAGTCCGGCATACTCGATTCTTTTTCACGACCTAGAATGGACTACACAGGCAAGAACCTTGAAGTCGTCGATATTGGTGGTGAAGTCGACTACTCTGGACATCAGTGGTTCCAGGAACCCCCTCCACGACCCGAGGTAAGGATCGTCTTTCCCTGGATGGATTTAGACTGACGACCTTTCAGCCCCAACCGGTCGTTCAACCTTACATACCAGATGACGAAGTTATCAAACAGAATGAGGCCTTTGACTTTGCACTCAAGGCAGCGCCAAACGTATTATACGGGCGGTTCAAACAATATGGTCAGGTGTGTCTTCTTGCCCACGACACGATTTGCTGTCCGAGATCGAATAATGTGTGCACGGCAGCTCGGCGTCCTCGCTTGGTGCTCAGAATTCGGGGAAATGGTCGATAGCCTCAAAGAGCTTGGTTTCTCGGGCAACATGTTTGTAGCGACGCGGGTACAAGCGCTACGGACGTGCGAAGAGATATTAAAGCTGAAGCTCGACATCAAGATGCAGATCATCCTTATGTATCTCTCGTCACAGGTCGCCAGGCTGCGACGCTTCCTCGATAGCGGCGAACGTCAATGGGAGGACTATCCCGTGCCAGAGTTCCCCCTGGATTATCGTGCGTACTCGTCGTGACAGTGGTTTTGGAGACAGTATTTTTAGCGATGCCCCGCTTTCACGACCAATTTATTTCGTGGTTAACTTGGCACATTTTGCATATTTTGTATTATCATTCATGTGGGAATCATGTATCTGTATCCAGCCCATTCTCTTCCTTATGACCGCGAAGCATTAGTCTTACTACTTAGCCTGTGGAATAAACGGGATTCACGATTCAGGATACAGTGCCTTCAATCTGTCTAAATCACACCACAGCGGGGTCAGTGACAGACACGGCCAGTTCGATAGGAAGCTCTCTAACCTGCCAACAACACCCCGTCCTTGTCTTCCAACCGAACCGTCGCGTTGGCTTCCATAAACTGGCGCAACTCACGCTCGGCGTCCTTCGTATGCTTCTCGAGAAAACACTGGGTGGAAGGCTCATCAAGAAGCTGTACTACCTGCAACGAGGGCATCCTAGGCCTCATATATTCCAAGAACGCGAAAAGCAGTCTGAAATCCGGCCGAGAGGAGTAGTCAACTCTCAGCCCCAGATAATCAATATTGGTGAGAGGCCCACAGACGGGAATGGGCTCAGACATGGAGTGCGTGAACTTTGTCGAGGTGATAGTGAGACGACGCAAGTTGGGACACAACTGTGCAAGCATATGCAAGGAAGGACGGAGTTCACCCATAAACATGCCGGGTTTGTACAGATGGACCGAGACCAGTTGGTGGCCATACGAGTTGAGAAGGTAGCGGTAAGAACTGCCCCCTCCGGAAAAGTCAAGGATGAGCTCTTGGAGCGCTGGCAAGGGAACGAGGATGACACGGCCGGTGTATTGTGGAGGGAAAGGTGACTGGAACAAGGTACGCATGCGGAGCGTGGTCACGGTAGGTGGAATACTGACCCGATCGGTCTCCCAGGACCAATGCACGCTAGGACAGTTCAAAACGCGAAGCTGGGAACAGTTGTCGAGGAGACAATAGATCTCACGGATAGGTGGCTCTACGTTGGGTGAGGACCAGTCGAGCACGCGCAAGGAATTTGCAGACCAGGCGAGTTTATCTAGAACGATGTACGGTAGAGCCGGGTTAGCGTGGTAGGCGGTAACGGCTATCGAGAAGATGGTGAGGTGGCGCATGCACTGGATGAGCTTTCTCATCAAATAACAGTCAGAATCCGAGTATTGGTCCTCGGCGCCGAAAGGTGTGATGATGTCCAGTCGTTGCGTGTATTCACCAAGCGGTCGCGCGCCAACGACCGTGCCCTTGCCCTCGGCGGAACGCTGCAGCGTGCTGTAGAGGGATGGCAAGCAGTGTGCGCCGCCAATGAAAACAAAAGTATAAAGAATCGGCGCGGCAAGGTGCCACCATTGTCTGCAGACGCGGACGAGGGCGCATTTGGTGATGAGAGCTTTCCGAAGAGCGGGGTGAAACTGCTTGATAAAAATAGGACCTAAGATGCTGGCGTTGTCGTATATGTCGGGCACGAGGGTCCCTGGTACGTGGGTAGCGTGGTGAAAGATGCAAAGCAAGAGTTCGGGAGGGAGAGGAGGAGCCTTCGCTCTGTGTTTGGTACATTTAAGAATCGGTGAGTCTGAATTTCACTTGAGTCTCGATTGAACTTACGGACGTGCGATGGCATCACCTTCGACAGTGTTGGGTTCGTCCATTCTGCTCGTCGTTATCTTGTTGGTTTAGGTAACGCATACCTTGGTAGTAGTATGCGTTAGGAGGTAGTAGATAAGTTACGTAGTTTATATTGCTATTTCCATGAACGATTTATTATGTTTGGTCGACGTTGCAACTTTAGATGTTTGTGTGTAGTCACTGTAGTGCAAATATTGGTCTGATTAAGCTGTCGCTCTTGCTTAGATTTAGAGTGAGCTGTTACACGGTAGAGGTCCGCACAGTCCAAGGTAATAAGTAATTAGAGAAGAAAAGGAGTGAAAACAACAATAACGATGAAAGCAAGCCCCAAGTGAAGCATTAGAATGAAGAGAAAAAAGATAAGTGAACAGGTTCGGGAATATCATGAGTGAGCGTACGTGAAGAGTCTAAGTGAGGATGAAACCCGAAATATGTATGTAGTGCAAAATGCTTCAATGCGCACGACGAAATTGAACTTGGGTATATTATGAATGTGAAGGCGTGTTAGCGTACTTTGCCCAATATTCTGAATTAGATCCACTGTTCCTATTTGACAAGACCGGTAATTGGGCAGGTTGATAAGTCGATTGGCGCGGCGGATTAGGTAGAGGGTTGGGACGAGCTGGAGGGTCTGCGGAGGAGTCTTTGGAAGGAAACGAGAACGAGTTGGGTATGGATTGATATGTGAAGTCCCTCGAAGAGGAAGGATGTGGTTGCCCGTATGGAGAGGAAGCAGCATAGATGATTGGCGGAGGAGCAGATGGCATGTTAGCATAAAACACGCTGGCCGGTATGGGGTGCGCTTGCAACGGCTGCACGACGTACGACGTGTGACTCGATCCATGCGCAAAGCTTTGTATCGCGAAGGCGTCTCTGGCTGTCTCGTTGTTGAGAGCTTTCAAGTCCAAGCCGGAGGAGGAAGTCATCATGCTAGTCTCAGGTTGACCTTGAACCAGGCTCCTGCCCTTCCACAGCCGATCCATCTCCCAAGCTTCGCGAGCTCTAAGAGCACTCAGATCGGCTGCCGAAGTCAACTCGGACGTTGGCCGGGCGGACATGGATGGCAGGCGATCAACACGTGCAACCGCCACGATTGGGCT